>CALNHX010003699.1:0-143506 GCA_940337035.1 Agriotes lineatus
AGTTTTATGGGTAGGAGAATCAACTTATAATATTAAAGACACTAGCGTTCTGCACCCAAATTGGGCGCGAAATAATTCATTTAATGCAATTTCTACAAGAGTGATCCATTTTGTGTGTCGAGTTAATTTTGGGGTTAGCTATCAACAAAAAATCCACATAAACGAAAGTCGCTTATAAAAATTTTAAAACCCTACTGCTGGCTTACTTGCGTCGCCCTGAGCCGATTGACACCAAAATCAGCCAATTCGGCCCACGGGTTCGCTCTCAAAGTGGCGTCAAGCAAGCAAGCAAGCAAAGAAAATTATTATGTCGGATTCTTATTTTATTCGGCTGACAAATGAGCCATTTCTAAGATACATTCATAAATGAATTAAGCTTAAACTGGAAAATAATGATTACATCTTTATCTCCCAACTACAGCAGTTAGTTTAGATAGTATTTTAAAATACTTTGTTAGTGCCATTTGTATTATAGACGTATTATTCTAGAATATTTATTATGGTGAATTAAAAAAGACCAGCTTAGTAATGTGTTTCTATTTATCCAAGGATGTGATATTTCTCCATGTTTATTTCCCTCGTCTAAAAGACGCAATTTGCATGGTAATTTAAATAATTTTATTGACACTTAATAAAACCAATTTCATCTGTGCAAATTTTTAGTAATCTAACCTAACCTCAAAATTTTAAATTGGTACCGTGCAATTTTTTTGGCCCATTTAAAAAGGGTTTTTTTCTTAATGCAATGATGTATTACATGATATGTAAACTTCTTCAACATTTTAACAAACTTAAATTATTTTTTTGCAGGGAGAAATCACTAGTGCCATAATCACAATAACTTTGTTTTTTGTTTGTCACGTTATCTGTGAAATTATGTTTCGAAACAAAAAGCACGCTTATTATCATACGTGCCTGTCAGTAGTGTCAGTGTGTTCCGTATGTTTGACGTGTAAGTTCTACGTTCTTGTAGCACTTGATGTACGTAGACAATACATAATATTTTTCAAAATTTTCCATTATAAATTGAAGAAATAACACTGACACTACTTACAGGCACGTATGATGATAAGCGTGCTTTCTGTTTGAAAATGAAAATTATTATGTGGGATTCTAATTAATATCTATTTAAATGGCTTTTAAAACTCTAATCTAGCTCTGTTAATGAATTACAGTTGCAAAAATCTTGTAAACCTTCCCTTACAGTTGTCTAGATGAGGGAATTTTTCTTTATCTAATTGCATGTACTAATTAATTCCTCATTTAGACAACTGCAAAAGAACATTTACCGCCTTTTACAGATTATTAAAAATTATTTCTACATGATACTCACTGTTAACTTTTAATCCAATCATCCATCATTTTGTAAAGTCGTCTTTATTACATGGCTTTTACAACCTTTTACAGAAATTAAATATCCAAAATATGGTTTCTTACATTCTTCAAAATATACGAAACGAGAAATTCTCTAAATCAAGTTTTTGTTTTGAGCAGTTGCAGAATACTACTACTGTCAAACACGTTAGGTTTTACACTAAAGTATTTCTGAACATCAAAAACCGTTGGTGAAAATTTTATTTGAATGCTCATCTAAGCTCCAATAAATTTACGCGAGCAAAATTCCAAAAATATCTCGTTGTATAAAAGCTTAGACACTATTTTGTTGAGCAAATGGAATATCTGTCTATATTAAAGCGGAGTAGTAATTTCTGTTAAGTGCATTTAACTAACCGACAGGTACTTTGTCTAGTATTAGCGATGAACATTCTAGTGAGATTCCATTATTAATAGCAGGCCTTGCGGGAAACGAGTTTTACTGCTATTTCCAGAACGCTTCATTGACACAACGATTGAGCTGATCTGTAATGTGCAACAATTAAAGCTCAATGACTCTTGTTCAAATTTTAAACTGGTTGATTGAAACTACTTTGATGCATCCATTTTATATTTTTCTGGGAATATTAGTTCATTCTCTTAAATATTGCAGGTTATGCATTTCCTACAGTTATTACTTTAGATGATTATTTTTAGGTTAGGTCTACACTTAGATCCGAAACTTTGGGGCTAAGTCTAAATTATACAAAAACATAGTGTCTTTATATGGAATAATTCATATTTTCATAATTCGTTCACTATAACTACGAATTCATCATATTGCAATACTTTTTAGATGAGAATCTTTTAAAGGAGAAGAGGCAAGTTTCAAAACATGTTCGATTTAATTGCATTAGTTTTCTTCCCAGACGCACATATCATACAGCGGAGCGGGTTTAAACAGCTTATCGCCGTGAACTTTGGTTCCAAATCGAAATTTCAGTATATATGTGTACAGTCCTGCTGTCTTAAAGCTTTCAATGAAAGTATCAACACATACAATTTTGAATAGTTATAATTGCACTTGACAGGATTTCAACTCCCGCTTGGCAGAGATAGCGCTTCAGTTAGAGAAGACTGGAAAGCTGATTTACCTTGTATTCGAATCTTTCTTTATAGCCTTGTATATATGAATATGTTTAGGTCTTAAATTGGAGAGATGAATATTAAAGCAGAGTAAGCATGTGAGGCAGGCAAGGTGGATTAACTTAGCTTAGCTTTACCCTTTAAATATATTAATCGCTGGCCACCAGAATCAACAAAACCATTAACTAAACATTAATTACAGCAAAATGAAAACCAAGCATATTTTGTATACATTATTACTTGGTGGAAATTAAAGCTACATTATTAAAGAGTCATTAATCTTTTAATCCTAACTTTGTTACCAATCCTACACGTGCCACGGACGGCGAAGCATTGTCCTAGAACTTCGAATTTAAAATACTAACCTCCATTACAGAATTTTATTAAATATACGGAATTTTAGGAAAAATATGATTACCTATACTATTTTTGTTATGAGGAATACATGCGTCATAATTGAAATGACAATTGCTCTTCATATTTTCAATTACTAGTCTTTTAAATTTATTTGGCAAGTAAAAATTTTGTTCAATAGCATAACCCCTTCCATATGTGAGGGGAGCACTGTTCAAAGAGGCCCAGAACAATAAATTTGCTCTACAATGCTCCTAGGTGAACCACGATTTCTTGAGAGACAAGTCAATTATACTATATATATTATATGTGAATATTAGCTTTTGCTTTTTTGTATCTAAAGGAACATAGCTGAATGTAACTAAAATGATCAAAATAATGTAGATGCTTAGTTACAAACGTATTATATCTAGGCAGTGGTCTTGCTAGGCGAGTGGCGTTCGCCGCTGCAGCCTAGGCTACAGCAAACTTTGGAGCATTCGGGAGAGAGTTCGACTCCCGGCCCGGGCTCTCCGATTTAGCTTTGTTAAGATTACAGTAAGTGAAGCCCATACCCTCTGAAGTAATGCGAAACCGGTTCCCAGGGGAAACGCAAGATCACAGGCGTATTAAAAAAATATATAGACAAGAAGGCAACATTCTGTTTAAAAATGGTCAATATCGAATACTTATATAAACCACATTTAAAATTCTTGAAACATAAAAAGTACATATTTCAAATACCAAAATTCAATAAGGGGCTAGTACATTATCTTCAAGTAGTATTTATTGTCACAAGATAGGTAAGTATACTATAAATTATTTAATCGGCGAATGTGAAAGTTTGTTGTCGATTCCTGACAAAATATATTTGTTTGCCTTTTCTGTTCTAAATTGTAATTGCCGTGCTTCATACAATATTTGCCGACTCCAGAAATATCGCTTTCAGTTTTTGATTGAACACGTTTGTTTTTCATTGATAGTTTGCGGCCTACTATTTACCCGTGTGTTCTACAGCCTCATTCAATTAAATATTAAAATTTAATTAATGTAAATAAAACATTACATAAATCTAACTTTGTGTTTAATTTTTGTGAAATCGGATCATTATCTCTAGACTCGTTCAACGCCACCTAGATTAGAGAGTTTTTAAATTCAAACAGAGGCGTAATATATTAATTAAGCTAAATAAAAAGGTAGGCATTGCGAGAGCTAATAATTAGTATTTTGAACACTTTAGAAAATAAAAAATGTGAGATACTGCTTTATTTATTTCTACATTAAATAACTGTGCTGCGGAGGATGTGATACGATGCTGTTTAAATTTTTATTTTGACGCTAAACGTATTTTCCTGAATAAAGGTTTACATTTTGTAAATGCTTTGTGTGCGTTTTTAACTAGTACTACCTTCACATACAAAGACAAATTATTATTTATTAATTGTATTGCTCCTCAAGGACGGTTTCTTACAATGATGTAACCAGACACAAATGCAGTTTGCTGGTATGCACATCCATATTCTAGCAATCGCTTCTGAGAATAGGTACCCTACTTTGCTTCAATAAAAGCCAACCCCTCATTACAAAACTCGATAGACTTCCGAGAAGTACTACTACTACGTCCACATATCAGTCAGATATGGTCAACAGCTACGTATTTAGATTTAAAAATCCAATAAGCATCGTTCTAGGAAATAAATGAATTTTATAAAAGCAAACTGGTGCGGTTGAAGCGTATGAACGGATTCTGGATAATATTGTGATAAAATTATGAATTATAAAATATTTAACAGATTTAGTAAGTCAGTGTTTCTCCTAAAGTTCAATATATCCGAAAATACTATCCTGACTTGAGGAGAACAAAATTAGTGTTTCCAATATTATTTCTTTAATAGGAAGGAAATTATTTGAATATACAAAGGGAGTCGAGTGGTATTCGGTTAAAATATATCATGCCATTCAACAAATAGACAATACTTGACGTTGACGGTTATTCGGCATTATCTGTCAATTTAATTAATTAAGTCAATTTGATTAAACAATGAAAATATAAAAGAGAAAATACCGAATTAAATATGTCCCATCACCCTGAAAGCAAGATGTATTCGTCGAATACGCTTGTAATTCGTTAAAAATGTGAAATGAATTATGTTCACGCCATGGTAGTTTGTACCGCCAAAATTAAGAGTTTTGAATAATGTAGGAAGCAGTACACAAAAAGTATTCTATATAGTTACCACATACCACAGACGGTGGTGTGGATAAGTAGTTCTTAAAAACCATTGTAAATACATTGTAAAGGTATGAACATATAAACTTTCCTAAAAATCTGTAAAGGGGTTTACACGGAACGGCACTTTAACCGCTAGACCACGTCGGCAGAGCAGTTGAGTTCTTTCTAGCTCTATATAAGAAACACGTTGATCGCAGCATACTTTTATCCATTTTACGATATTTACCCGGTACCTGTTGGGTTCTATTTTCATTAAGGGTAAGAACATAAGGTATGTGCAAATTATTACCTTTATGTAGTCCTGGGTTAAAGCAAAAACAGACAACGTTTAATTACTTTAAGGTGCTCAGCCTGTATATATTTGACGGCAAATATGTTCGGTTTCCAGCCAGGTAAATATATAATCCGCATGCAAAATATCGTCTTTCCCCATCAAATAGTTTTTGAGCTATACCGCTAGGAGACGGACAGCCAGATAAACAGACGTTCAGATAGACAGACGGAGAGAAGGAATTGAGAACATATCAGGATTGAAAGGACAGCCTGTTATATTATAGAGTTTTTCAACGACTGAAAGTGTAAAATAAACCTATATTAACATTTTCATACGTGTTTCGAAAGTTGAAAGGCGTTGAGAAGTGCGGGCTAATTAAAACATAATGTAGGTTCTTCCATGGCATGCCGTGGTCGTCGATTGGAACTTCACGGTTCGCTGCTCATGCTATCAGCTTCTTCAGAAGTTGTCGAGGCCAATTTAGTGAAACCCTAGATAAATCTATAAGAAATAATGACGAAAATGCGAAAGTCACTGTCACGGAAGAGGAAGTTAAGCAAAGTTTAAGTCACATAAAGAATGGACGCTCGCCAGGACCAGGCAATATCCCCGCAGAATTGATTAAATATGGTGGAGCAATGTTAGTTCAAAGGATAGCAAACGTGCTAAATAATTGCTGCGACCAAACTAAGGTACCAGTGGAATGGAAGACGGCATATGTAATATCCATATTTAAGAAGAGAAATAGACGAGATCCTAGTTGTTATAGGGGACTAAGTATTCTCAGTACCCTAAGTCGATTATTTGGAAAAATTCTTTATGCAAAATTAGGATTGATATAGGACATAAGATAGGAGAAGGTCAAAGCGGATTCATGCCCGGCCGTTTCTGCACAGATAACCTATTTTCAATACAACAAATACTGGAAAAGTTGATACAAAAAGGCGACGAAGTACATCTAGGGTTTATCGATCTGGAAAAGGCATATGACTCTATCCCAAGATGTAAACTATGAGAGGCTTTAGTAGCAGCACAAGCAAATCCTCATCTAATGGAAATAATAAGAAGCCTATATGAAGACAACATCGCGTATGTGAAAATAGGAAGAACTCTGTCGGAAGTATAAACACAACAAAAAGACTAAGGCAGGGGTGTAGCCTGTCACCTCTGTTGTTTAACATTTATATTGAAGCTGCTTTGAAGGAATGGAAAAGACGATGTAGCGGAATGAGAATACCTATAAATGACAAAATATTGTTCACTTTAAATTTCACGGATGACCAGGTAATTCCAGCGCAAGATGCATATGATTTAGAGTTCATGATAAAACGGCTCTATAAAACATACGAGGAATGGGGTTTGTAGGTCAGTCTGAGTAAAACAGAATATCTAGTGGTAAACTCGGTAACGAAATTTGAGGTTTTGATAGATAATGATGTTGCAATAAAACAAGTTGAAAGATTTAAGTATCGGGGATCGATAATTGACAAAAATGGATTAGGAACCGAAGAGATAAAACACAGAATCCAACAAAGTAAAAAAGTTATCGGCTGTCTGAATTCCTTATGGTGGAGCCAGAATATCTCGAAGAAAAATAAGAAACGAATTGGACAAACACATGTGGAAACAGTTCTATGCTACGGTTGTGAAGTGTAGACGATTAGCGAAGAAATGAAAAGAAAAATAAATACTGTAGAAATTGATTATCTGCGAAGAAGTGCCCAAGTATCCAAACTGGATCGACTTACAAACGAAGAAATAAGAAACAGGATGGGAGCAAGACAGACAGTGCTCGACAGAATAGAAATAAAAGGAGTGATCTGGTTTGGCCACATGATGAGGATGCCAGACGATAAATGGCCAAAAAAAATTTCAAATGGACACCACCAGGACGGAATAGAAGGGGCAGACTCCGTAAATCCTGAATGACGGCGTGAGAAAGGCTATGGAAAAACGAAACTTAGACGCAGACCAAACAATGGATCGAGAGCTTTGGAAGAAGAGTGTTGGTGCCTTCTGCTTCTACTTGTATCCCGAGGAGTCATTACGGTTAGCTGCTTATGTAAATCTTGTTTATGGTTTGATTGGTTTTGCAGAGCTAGCTGCCATGTGTTACTAAGGCGGTAACCGTCTTCTCCAATGAAATTGTTCGAATTTTGAATATTTTCTAGGGATTCCCGCATAACACCAAGATGACATTTTTTAGTCCTGGCTAGTACGTTCCTAGACTCGTAATTTATTCTGTGGTCCCCTGGTTCTAATAAGTGTCATACGATTGCTGATTTTTGTGTGTTTCCAAGTCATGTGTGGCTCTAGTGTTTTCTTATTCTCCATTGGATTCTTCTTCTCGATTGTCTGATGTAATATTTGTCACAAGCACAGTCGTGTTCAATAATATGTTGTACAGAAACAGTTATAAGTTTATTGGTGGTTGTGCTATTACTCAACGAAGACTCATACTGTATCATTAACTAGGTAGACCTAGATGTATACTTTCGAAATATTTGTATATAAAACACTTTTTTGAACTTTGTGTAGTTAATTTATATTCACAAAGCACAAATGCTATAAGTACAACACTTTAATGAACACGACTGTACATTGGAGCTGGTAAACGCCTTCTGTCTGTAGCATACGCAAAGAATCTTTGTTGGATTGGATCAATTGTTCGTCTTTCTTATTGCACTAAAGCGGATGGCGATCTTTTTCTTATGTAAGACCTTTGTTATCCTGTCGGTTACTCCGGCGATGAAATAAAGGCAGGCGTAATTCACAGGTATAGGTTTAGGTCCCTTCTGTTTTGTGGTGTATTGTCATGCTTTCCTGATGTCTAGTCGACCGTAACCATTCCTTGCGTAAAACTTCTTCCACATGTCTTAGTTTGTGTGGTTTCCTGTTTTCGTCACAAATAGCATTGGCCCGATGAATAAGAGTCTTGACAATTGATCTATTTTGTTGGGGTATTATGATGAGACGATGCATGTGGTCAGTGTGAGTTTTCTTTCGATCCACTGTATGGCTTAATCTGTTGTTACCGGTTCGTTTCACTAACACGTAGAGTAAAGGTAGATGTCAATTTCTTTCAGTTTCCATAGTGAGTCTTATTTTGTCCTGAAGTGTGCCATGGAAGCTTCAACAGCTGCTTTTTCATGGGGTCATATGACGAAAGTGTCGCCGACGTAGCGGAACTAGCATTTAGGTTTGAGATGGACTAAATAGCATCCTCTGCAAAGACTTCTATAGATATGTTGATAATGACTGGAGATAACGGTGATTCCACATCGAAACAGTTTCGATTTGGAATTCTTGTTCACCAACGTACCAGTAGAAGATTCAGTAAATTTTATACAACAATGCTTTGTTCCGCAATGAATCCGAAAAGACGTTCCAGAGTTAATAAGGATGTGCTTCACACGACCTACCTTCTTTGGCAAGGAGTGTCCTACGAGCAAAAGGAAGGAGCCGCTATGAGGTCCTCGTTATCTCCAGTGATTACCAACATATCTATGGAAGCCTTATGTGACCCCATAGACAAGCAGCTCTTGAAGTTTTCTTGGCACACCTAAACAACCACCATGTCAAAATAAGATTTACTATAGGAACTTAAGAAAATGGATGCTTAACTTTCCTGGACGTGTTGGTGAAACGAACAACAAACAACAAAATAAATCAATTGTAAAGACTCTTATTCATCCGGCCAACTTTGTTTGTGACGAGGGCAGTAAACCAAACCTAAGACCTATGAATTACGCCTACCTACTCTTCATCCCCGAAGTAACCTACAGAATAAGAAAGGTCTTACATAAGAAGAAAATCGGAATCCGTTATGGTACAGTAAGAAAGGGCGAACAGTTGATCCCTTCCAACAAAGATTCTTTGGTCAGTCTACAGACAGAAGGCGTTTACCAGCTCCAAGGTACTTGTGGCCAATCTTACATCAGACAAACGGGAAGAAACATTCAATGTAGAATAAAAGAATATCAGAGCCACACATGATTTGGAAACACAAAGCTCAGCAATCGCAGAAAACTTATTACGACCAGGGGACCCCAGAATAAATTACGAGTCCGTGAACGTAGTAAGCAGGACTAAAAATACCTTTCCTCGTGTTATTCCGGAAGCCCAAAAAAATTTTACAAATCCGAACAATTTCAATCGAGAAGAGGGTTACCGCCTTAGTAAGGAAGGTAGTTCTGCAAAACTAATTAAATCATAAACAACTTTTACGTGAACAACCAATCAGACAAACCACAAGTTAATATAACATACAAGATTTGCATGATCAGCTAACTGTAACGACTCCTCGGTATTTAAGCAGACGCAGCAGACACCAACATCAGTCTTTAAAAAACGTCTAATAAGGCTGACAGCATAAATAGAGAAACGTCAGTTTGAATAAACGACCACGGAATGACCCGGAAGAACTTACCATTACTGACAACGGACGTATAAGTTCGAATTCAACTAATTAAAACATAATTGAATTATTGAATTGAAACGACGTAAGGTGTATTGTATTTTTTTACATTTTGCCTGTCTGAATTATGATTTGTGCTAACATTGATAAACGTTTAGCAAAATTTAGTAATAACTTTTCATTTTATAAATTAGCTGAAGCACTAAACTAGAAAGTTTGATCACAAAAGGATTATAAATGTACTTTGAATTAAATTAATACTTTTTACTAATATTATTGTAAACATATTTTTCTCTCATTCAAATTATTGTAATTCCTTCTGTCTACGAACGTTAGATTTTCAGGTAAATTTTTTATGTGTTACTGTACAATAAATTATAATTTCGAAACTCTTTTCTGCGACATATAGACTATATCTTAGTAATACAGCCCATTTTTAAAAATGTTTGCAATTTTATGTTTATTTTAAATGAGATTATGCAGTAAATATAGTATTAGTTTTGCATTTAAAGGTACCATGCGTAGAAGGACATCGAATAGAGTAGTTTTTCCCTATTTTATGTTGTTAACCAACACACCAACTGAGACGACAACTTTGTAGCAAACGATCTTAAACGCTCAGATGTATTATACATCACGTCTTTTCGCTTTATGCAACACGTAAAGAGTCAAAGATTAACCATGAATGCAGACGATTCGCTGGAAAGTTTTAGGACTCAACATGAAAACGTCTAAGTGCTCTTACTTATTTTCTTAACAGGGTAGCAAGCTTTCACATCAAATGAGCAACAAAAGAACTACGCCGAGAGTAAAATAATATAATAAATGTAATAAGAAATGCAGAACTTTGTAGATGCACTCTATCCACATAGGATTTTAGACATATTGATATCTGGAGAACCCATTCCTGATTCTCTATTCGTTGAAAACTACGTCTGACTGCCACATGTTCCTATGCATATATTTTAATAAAGCAATAAACTAATGAAAGGAATTCTATCAAGCGGTGTTGATAAGCAAAATGAATGACTTACGTGTATGTAGTGCATTACGTCAGGCAGTAAATTATTATTCAATTTGAACGAATCGCTAACAATCTAATTGCTTTTTATATTGTGCTTTACTAGTCAGCTAAGCTTGCAATGAAATGTATATTTATCAATAGCATGAGATATAACGTTGTTTGTCTACATTCGCACATATTAAACAAAAACATTTGGTTGATCTTTTCTTTATAAATTTAGTAGGCCACATTAACGCAGTACACCTAAAACAAGTAAAAACAAATAAATATGAATCAACTGTATTAAGTAAGACACTTTGGTTTGGCAATCGAGTTATCGTTAAGTTTATGAATGTCACAAGCAAAACTGTTACTTTTAGAGTACTATCCATGACGAGTCTACAGATCTTCCCGAAAAGAACAAGAATAGTATATATATATTATATAAGCTTTACTTTTCCTTTTATCAATGATTTATTGCTTTTTTCGAGTCGGTTTTATTAGAAATACAGTTAGTTAGCAGAATATCCTTGAGACTCTCCGATAATTTTATAATTAATCCATCTAATAAAGAAGCTACATATTATAAAGCAAAGCATGGATAAGGTGGCTTTTGTATTATATTTTCAATATTCGATTATTACGCTTATTAGTGTTTTATTGAAATTGTTTAAGTAGAAGGCTTGAATGAAAGGTTTCCGGCCCAGCCTATAGAACTGCGATCACTTGTCTATTGTTTTGTACAGTGTCGTCCTTCGTTAGTTTGCCTCTAAAGTTTTATAGGGCTGTCAAGTAGTTTGCATTTATAAATGAACAAGTGTTGCATTTAAAAAAAAAGAGAAAACCGAAGTTCGCTTAGTGAAAAAATTACCTTCATAGTAAGGGTTTAGTCACATTCGAAATGAAAACTGTGCTGAATTCCACTTTAAGTTAGTCTACAATACACCTACTTTTGATGAAATGGTCAAAAATACATACCATTATATTGAACGTCGATTGAAGTTGGTCAAGATGCTTGAGGCTGTGCGCATATCGAAATAGAGCCGTTCTTGGGTGTTGAAGTGCAATCAAACAGACTTTTAGCGCCGATTCGAGACTGGATTCATCATTACACTCCGAAGACAAGGCAACAATTAAAACAGTGGATAGCGAAAGAAAACGAATAGTTATGGCAACAGTATTTTGGAATGCGAAAGATATCCTTTAGGTCGCTTGTTTTGAGAAAAATCTTGGATTAGTCAATAAAAAGTTCTATATCGTCAAAATAATACGCCGTTTCACAAATTGCCGACCCATGCAGCCTACTTGCTAGTTTTAGCTCCATCAGACTATAGTTTGTTTTCGAACTTGCAAGAGTTTCACGTTGGCAAAAAGTACACATCGTCACCCCAAACGCCTATTTTGAGGAGTTGGACGAATCGGCTAATAAAGATGGCATATAGGTTCTTGTATATCACCGAAGGAAGTGCACAAGGAGGAAGCCTTGTCAAAAAATACTACAGTTTTCTATAGCAGCTGTTAAAGTGCTACTTTATCAACTCAAAATAGTAGATAAAGTAGCACTTTAACATCAAGGGTAGATAATTACTTTAATTTTTTAATTTATCCTAGCAACCCAATCTAACTACTGAGATTTTAAAATGTGATTGACTTTCCTTATTTTCTTTTGAAATTGTTAAAGTTCTTGCTATAGACAAAAAAAATTGTATTATACACGACGATAAAGTTATTAGTATCAACTCTTGAATCATTAACTATTCACTCGTGGATAAAATTTAACTTGATCGTTTTTTAAAATAAATTACTATTTTTACCCAATATTTAGTTTTTTCCTCCCTATTCCAAAAACTATTCATCTCATCACCGTATATAAAATCTACGCCCATAGTATGTTGTTGGTCTTTGTTATGGGCAAGGTCTAGGTATACAAAGTATCAGGTACCTTAGACACTGACTGCTTTGGTTATGTGGTCAAATCCTACTAAAACAAGGGATCATATGGTACACAGTATGGTAACATCGGCTTTTTTATTTTAAAACCTAGTCAGGACGATCGCTCGAACTCGAGCCCGGAAATAAGTTGTTTGACTACAAAAAATCTTGTGTGATCAAAATTTACATTTGTGTAACATCGTAAATGTATTACGTTCGTTACATAAATTTAATGTTAGCTTGTTAACCAAATAGTGAGCTTTACACAGTTGTAATATTTGGAAAATGATAAGGATGGAATCGCTATTTACTTTTTAAGTATAGAAACATGTTCAGGTTAGATTTTAAAAAAAGGTTATCGTTAGTTTTTAACGTTATTAGGCCAATATTAAGATTGATGCAGGTACTATTTACACACGGAAACTAGATCACAAGGATGTGTGGTTCAACAACCACTTAAAATTTTAAACGTATCTGTATCTAGTTATCGTGTGTACCTAGTACCTACGGACAATCTGTATAGCAAATAAAAGACCCGGTTGCATTTTGTAATCCAAGGCGATAGTCGAGAAATGGAGATGCTAGTACAGTTTCACCTGAAACTGAAATTTATATGGTGTTTTGTAATAATATTGAAAGAATGGTATCGAAGAAAACAACTGCACTTTAGTTATGCAATATTATGTCTGAATTCAAAAAGAATTTTTTATAATTTTATAACCAAAGTAAACTTGAGATGCCACTTTGATGGAGAAAGAAGGAGTAGAATAGAGATCGAATTTATACATTTTATCATTATAAACGCGATACCTCTTTCGAGAAGGTTGTTGGCATAGTATTGCTGAAAAATTACATTTGAGAGCCACATTTCCACCACATTAGGATTTTCAATATGTTATTTGAAAAATAATCAAACAAAATTTAAAAATTGATATGAACTCGCTATTCACTGACGTAGTGAAGCGAAATATCTAAAAGCTCTAAAAGCTTCTGTTATCTATTGGACATTAGGGAATAAAAAGTGTCTGCGTAACTTTAGTATTCTTTAGCTTATTTCGCTGTACTAACTTATTAATTACATTGAAACTCACTTCACCATAACGTTTTGAATATATTTTTTAATGAAAATGAACATGAAATTGAGTTTTAGATACTTTTTGTTTTCTTCTAAAAATGTTGCTAGGATCGGTTATTATGGATACCATTCAAAGACCACTATGTAGTTTTGTGAATTTGTAATTTTAGTGTTAGGAGTATTGTTATTGATCATTTTCAATACTTTACAAATTAAATTGTCAAGACGAATATGAACCTAGGTCTAAATATTGCCGACAATGTTTGCTCTTCGGATTGGCTCGTTTCTGTTGCTTTAGAAAATAACAACTTTTGCAAGCCCTCGTTATTTTACCACCACAGAAACTCGTACCTGACTCGCAAAAATTAGTGTAGGCAATATTTTGACCTCTCGTCCTACTACTACTGAAAATTTTGTATATTAAGGTTTTTTTCACAAATGCGTTTAAATTGTATATACAAGCTTTTATAAGTGCACCGGGTTTTTGTTTAAAACTTAAACTTAAAATAATTAAAAGTTGGCGAAATTTAAAAAGAAAACAATCTGAGTATACAGTGTGTCCTCAGGTTGCCTTTGCGATAGGTGTAATAAATGAAATATTTTTTAGCAGGGCTTTCGCCTGTTGCAGTCTACGTCTCTGCTATAAATTGGTTTTTACCAAATTACAGTCCAGATGAGATCCAGTTGGCAGAGTTAGCTTATTAAGAATATAAATCATAGTTGGGAAAATGGTTTTTCTGGTAACTCTACGTGAAAATTTTATGAAAATAAAATATTCTACATTAAAAATTATAGCGATGCACCGAGTTTCAATACATTTGCACAAAGAAATAGAATATCAATAGTTAACGTACGCAACTTCTTATTTCCTCTTGTTTTCAATGAAAACACCTAAAAAAATATTCAGATAGTGCCCCACTTTAAAAATAATATTTATTCAACAAATAACTTCATATATTTGTTTTTTTAATGTAATGAAATTCGGCATGTGATTACAGTTTTTAATTCAGAATATTTTATTTCAATAACATTTTCACGTAAAGTTACTGAAAAGACACCTTTATCTACAATGAATCACATTCTCCTTAAGCTAACTCTTAACATCTGAACTTTGGTAAAATCTACTTTATACCAAGCAGGCCTAGACTGCAAAGGACGAAAGCCGTACTATTTTTTAAATTTATTACACCTATTGCAAAGTCAATCCGGAGACACACGGTATATATAAAAAAAGATAGAAAACGAAATGTGTTAAAAACTTGTTGCAATGCTATGAAAAATATTCTTCTCCAACCAACAGGTCTGCAATGAAAACAGATTTAAACATTTTTACGAGTTTTACTCTGTATCTGCTTGCCTATTTTTAACCATGAAATTACGCATTTTGAAAATTTTTATCTTGTTATAGTGGTAGAATTTTGACTTAAGGAATTACGTAATACTTTCATTTCCTTACAAGAAATATAGTTAAGACTACGTTACTGTGCAATGTGTCTGGAACTATCGAAATAGAACTTTTATCAAATGTTTGTGAAATAAATCCTTGAACACGACAATTTTTATTTTAAAAAATACATATTTTACTCTCATTGTCACGTCAAGATTGTCTTTTGTTTTTGAGTCATGATGTTCGCGATATTTTTTTTAAATGGAAATCCTAAACTTTATGATGAATTTGGACAGAGCATGAAATTCTAAGACCAAATACGCTAAAAATTATATTTTAAAATTTTCGAGAAAATCGCTTTTAAAGTATTAAAACAAAAATCAAGTAGCCATGAAACAATGGGTTAATCCTAAAATTATGACAGTTCTTCATAGTTTGTTTATCTGTTTTTGTTGTGTGCTCTTAATTAAATAAATAATGTTGCAATATTTGAGTGAAAAAGGAAGAATTTAAATTTTAGTATTGAGGGATCGGGTAACCGTACGATTTTCTCGAAAATTTCAAAATACAGTATCATACTTTTTTAGCGTATGCGGTCTTAGAATTTCATGCTCTGTCCAAATTCATCATACAAATTTAGGGTTTCCATTTAAAAAAAGTATCGCTAACGTCATCTCAAAAACAAAAGACAATCTGAAAGTGACAATTACAATACAATATGTATTTTTAAAGATAAAAATTGACGTGTTCGAGGATTTTTTTCAAAAAGATTTGATAACAGTTCTAAATGGGTTTCCAATAAGAACGTATTATTTTAAAATGAAATAAAATAGAAATGATTTCAGATATAACCACACTTTTTATATTATCTTAAAGTACAATCGATAACGTTTATGTTTTGAATAGCACGTCGTTTAAATGTCCACCTCGGCTTCGTGTACATGAGTGAATTCGACGAATCCAATTTTCGACGACTTTGTGCATAAATCAGGCGTAATCTCACGAATGCAGCGTTCAATGTTCAATCTCAAAGCATCAAGTGTTTGTGGCCTGTTTGCATAAACCTTAGATTTTAAATAACCCCACAAAAAGTAATCTAAGGGAGTCAAATCGCAGCTTCTTGGAGGCCAGGGAACAGTTGAATTCCTTGAAATTATCCTTTCTCCAAAATTTTCTTGCAGTATGGCGATAGTTTCATGAGCAGTGTGACATGTAACGCCGTCTTGCTGGAACCACATATTTTCTAAATCAAGCGCATTCAAATTTGGCCATAAAAAAATTTTCAACATCTGTCGGTATCGTTCACCATTCACTGTAACTGAATCTGCAACCTGATTTTGGAAAAAAGATGGTCCAACGATACCAGTATGCCATAAACCATACCATACAGTTACCTTAGGAGATGCAAAGGCTTCTCGTGAATCTGTTGTGGATTGTTTTCACACCAAAAACGGCAATTATGCTTATTTACGTAACCACTTAACCAAAAATGAGCTTCATCTGAAAAGATAATTTTTTCCGCCAAATTGCGATCCCTTTCAAGTCGTTCTAAACTCCAAGCAGCAAATTCGCGGCGCCGACGATGGTCCAGTGGCTTAAGTTCTTGGGACAAAACAATCTTATACGGGTGTAAATTTAAATCTTTTTGCAAAATTCGCCAAGTTGTTGTATTTTTCAGTCATAATTCTTGAGCACGACGAGGAATTGATAAATTTGGATCTTCTGCAACACTAGCTCTTACAGCAGCAATATTCTCAACAGTTCTGGCATTTCGGCGTCTTACTGGTGTTTTTACATCGTGAAGAGTAAAATTACTTTCAAATTTCTTAACGATGCGACGAATGGAAAGCACAGAAGGACGATTATTTAAACCAAATTTTTCGCGACGTGCGCGAAAGGTGTTCACATAAGAACCACGATTTTCGTAAAATTTTTGGACACTAACCAAACGTTCTTGGAGCGAGTATTTAGCCATAATAAATTGTTAGAGTTTAGTGAACATAAATAACAACTAGTGACAGGTATAACTTTATTACCATGGTTACTAGATCATTAGAAAATCATATCATTCCTATTGGAAAACCCTTATTTCGATAGTTTCAGACTTTACACTCGCACTGTATATAACATTTTCAGCAGTTTATTGATATCAGTGATTACATATGTAAAATACTAAATACTTTGCTTTTCTAATAATTTTCGCATTTAAAGTAATCTTAACTGTTATGCTTGCCCCAGGAATAGTATGAATTTGATCAATAGGTATATTTTTTGCAATAAACCAGTCGTCCCACAATATATCAAAGGGAAGCTATTAAAGGGGTGTTCTATTTCAGTAGAAAATCCTACAAAAACCAGCAAAATTTACTGCCAAACCATAGCAGGACACAAACTAGATTGTGCTTACAGTTATCTTCCATTTTAGTAAATTTGAGCTATCAATTCAGAAACCGCACTGCCTGTACTGATTAATACAGATGCATTTGAGAATATTATATATCTCTGAAATCACATTTCCTAGTTTGCTTGAGTCTAAGACACCTGCTCCATTATTCGTAAGTGAAATTGCCAATTACTCAATCGCAACAATAATTAATATTATCTTTCGCAAAATTCACAATTTATTCTAGAACATTGTCAGCATGCATACAGCCTCCTTGAAAATGCCGTTGATTTAAATACCGCCGGAAAAGCATGCTGCAAAATAAGTGAAAAAAGGAATTATGATTTGTTGGTAATCCACAGGTACAATTGGCGGCGATGTCATGGTGCCATGCCGCATTCTAATCTAATTTCTTTGTCGTTGCGCCATGAAAAGGTTTTAAATAGGAACTTGGTATCCTGCTATGCGAAATACAAATAAAAAAGGAATCGCCAAATCCATTACCGTATAGTACTCTTTCATGTTCAGGCTGACAATACGTTCGTAGCAAATGGAATCTGTCCCTCCTCGTCCGCGTGATTTATTTAGTTCGCCTTTAACAAACTCCAGGAATTTTGCAATATTCGGTCGATGTGGGAGTAATCTGCACTTTTTTCTTTGCGTGGTAATCATATTCATTGCGAATTCTCTTCGTCCTTACACCCACTACTTCTACTAATGAAATATTTCTGACGCCATTACATAAGTAATTCACTTTTTGGGATTTCATTACGGAATACTTAAAAAAGAGCTCGCGCTGACGTGGGGGAAAATTAGGCCTGAGGGATGATGGTAGATTTCCCCTTGGATTACCCTGTTTGTTCGAAGAGACGGGGTTTGCATTATACATTTATTAATCGCGCACACTTCGATTTCAGTAAGAGTAACCGACCAGAAGCCGTAAAATATGAGTTAACACAAATCAACACATAAATTGATGTGAGGCATAAATGTTTCCGTGTTATTCAATTATAGCTAACGAACTCTCTGTGTAGGCAATGATAACCTAAGGACGTATTGTCTTCTTATTGACTGCATATAAAACCATACATTTCAGAGCACCGCGAAGCATACTGTAAAGTAAGTCTTGTTGTAAGATATAAATATGCCCTAGTTCTTTTCTTGTCAATTAAAATTAATAGTATAATGTAAACCATAATAGATATAACCGTTTCCTAATTCAAGCTTTTGATTCAAAAACGTCTAATTACAACTTCCTTTTTTTAAGCTTTAACACACTAGTTTATTACGCTTAACAAGCCATTCGAATTCACAACAGTTATGTAATTATTTAATATTTTTAAAGCCCTACAGTTAAAAACGAGAATGTAAACAGGGAAGTCCCAAAGGAGCGCTCCTGCTCGCAGTTTTCTGTGTCATCTTTATCGTACACGTAAAGTTAGCTCCCATCGGACACTTCACACGTTTTAATTCCTGAGATGTATAAAAAGTCGATTTCTTTTAATAATGGAGTTACAAGGAACTTTTGCTCGAAAATGAAAGTTTTGTCGAATATAAGTTCTAGTTGAAGGTGAAAGCATTATTATTATCTATTACAAATAAACTTTATCAGAAGAATTTAGATGATGGGAAAATTCATGAATAAAAAATAAGTTTCTCATTATATATAGACATTATACCAGTAGTACCAGAACCAATGCAAGTTCCCATTTTTAAACTACCCTGCATGTCTTTATCATTACATAACAAAGGGAATCTATAAAAAAAGTTATAGTTTAATTTTGTATGTATGTATGTATGTATGTATTATCTGTAACCTCATTTACCTTGCGGTGTCGAGGCTGGTGCTTTATGCGCTGGCATCTGGCGGTACAATGATCAACTTGCCCCGGATTCGGGATACAGAGGTGGATCGCGCCTTTTGTGCTTGCGCATCAACCATTGTATGAGGTGTGTGTCTTGGTGAGGTGTTGACCTTGTTACTCTATCTCTTAGGTCTGTGGTTCTGAATAGAGCACAGTTAATTTGGTGCCCAACTGTGAATGGTCTCACCGAGCCCGATTCCAATCGCCAAGGCGGAAAAATTCCGACCCCCGCGGGATTCGAACCGAGAACTTGCTTAATGCAGGTCTGGCGCTTACCCAACAGCGCCACGCGTTTTCTATTATAGCTTAATTTTAATGATTTCAATTGTTATTTATTACAGTGCTCTGATATCAAACTGTTTTCAGGTGTTAATTTAACCATTATCACTCTTAGAACAAGTACTTTATTTCTATGATGTAATTAGTTTCGCCTAAATTTCATTTTGAAATCTGTACTGCTCAAAATGAATTAGGGAGCAGTTTTATATTTTCTATTACTTTATACAGGATACACAGATCTGAATGAAACTTTTAGTGATTATCTATGGACTTACACAGTATTTACTAAATACGGAAAATTAATTCAAAAACAAGTAACAAGGTTCTTAAGTTAACATTAACAGAAAACGTACAAAATTAAAGACAAAATTATTTCTGGCATTAAATCTGGTAACGGGTATAACCTCCCCTCGCAAGTAAGACACCTCGACACCTGTTACCCATACTGTTGATGAGAGTTTGAAATCATTCTTGTGGTATTTGCTCCTATTCTTGCACAAGACGATTTCTGATATCATTTAAGTTTTGAGGAGGTTCTTCTGCTCGAATCCGCCGTTCTAGTTCGTCCCAAGTATGCTCTATTGGGTTCAGGTCAGGACTGTAAGCCGGCCAGTCCATAGTGTGAATATTATGGGCATTCAGGTACTCTTGAACAATTCTTGCAGAATGAGGGCGGGCGTTATCCTGTTGATAAATGAACCCTTGACCATGATTTTGAGCATACGGTCGAACGTGAGGTTAAAGAATGTCATCGATATAGCGTTGAGCTGTTAGAGAGCCCCCTTCTACAATGACAATCTCAGTGCGGCCGTTCAAAGATATTCCACCCCATACCATAATAGAGCGTCCTCCACAATGCAGGGTTTCTTACACCATATTGTCTGCGAATCTCTCACCTTGCCTTCTGTAGACTCTTACACGACCATCACAGTTACTCAAACGATACCGTGACTCGTCTGAGAATAAAACATTTGCCCATTCTTCCGCGCCCCAATTTTCATGCTCTCTTGCGAAATTATTCCGGTATCTACGATGTTGACGATTAAGACGAGGTACTTGGGCAGTCTTCCTGGATATTATTCCATTTTCCCTCAAGCGCTTTCTAATCGTTTGAGTAGACACTCTACGCCGAATCTGCCTAAACAGTAAGTCTGAGTGGTCTCTAGCAGTCAGACGTGGATTTCGAATTGCATTGCGAACCAAAATCCTGACCTCTTTGTCATTGATTTTGCGTACACGGGGTCCATACGACCTTCTTTTAACATCTGCAGTTTGAAGAAAGCGCGTCCAAGTTCTGGAAACCACAGATTGACTCACATTTAGCTCTTCAGCAACTTGGCGTTGAGTAAATTCACTTCTTATTCTTACAATCACAGTAGACGATTCGACTGTAGTCAAGTGTCTTCTAAAGGCTCTCCCCTGACGATCCATGTCAAAAAAATTAAGGAATCGCAAACCAACTGTAAATTCTTAATCAAAATATCGCGCAAGTGTTATAACTGTAAAATTGATATTGCGAAGGAAACACAATTTCACGTCGCAGTGACAGATCTTGCAAAGTAGAAAGTCAAAAGTCAGCAGTAACTGCAACTGCAGTGACCAAAAATATAAGAACTAAAGGATAGCGGTGATTTATATACTGATCCCTAATTCATTTTGAGCAGTATATATGATCTAGGTTGCAACTGGTTGTGAAATATAAGAACGTTGTCAAGATTAATGTTAAAACGGAACCCCTCCAAACCTAAATTTCAACTTTGCCAGCTACGGATTGTAATAATCTTCAGAATTCATCTGTAATAATTATATGAAGTAAAAATTTAATTTTATAACAGGACCTTTTGCTCAAATAATAGCTATTTATGCAACAAATGCTAAAAGTTCACGTTTATGCACGAGACATGAAAATTATGAAACGAAGCCGAAGGCTGAGTTTCATAACGTGTCATAACGCATCAAATCTCAAATGCTTATGGTAACTAATACATTAGTAAACAAAATTTTAAGCGATTTTGTTCACTTTGACGCGACGTTAGCTAACACCAGACTTAACATTGCTTTCTGCAACCGGCCCTTAGTGAAACAAGCTAGCCCTAAAAGGCCTACTTTTGGTAGTGGTCGTAGAAAAAATAGTTTTCACATCATATTGGGTCTTCGAAGCGTGTGATCTACCCAACTCCAATTATGTTCGTTTATTTCTAAGTTTTTTCTGCACTGTACTACGTTAGAATTCGTCCTTCATATATTATATGGTTCGACCACTTCATTCACATTACTTCCTGAACTATTTTCTATAGTCTCAACCATTTTCCACATTTCACATTGATAAAGTAGTATGGGTTTGATGTTGGTAACTAGTATATGTAGTTCTATTTTTCTCGTTAACTGAGAAGGGTTTATTATTTTCTTTCATCGATGTGCTTGCCACCATCGATTGTTACCATATTGACTAAAGAACATAATTCACTACCTCTTGCATTTGTTGTTCATTTGCTGTAAACGTGTGCTGATTGTGCCAATACGCATGGATTTTGTATTTTGCTCTTTTTCATCTTTCAATTGGGCGATCGCCTTCTTTATTACGTAGGTACTCTTAGCGTCCTTCGAACTAATCTTACTTCACTTTTGCCCACCGTTGATATTGACAATATTCTTGGAAAGCCTGTTTAAATGTTCTCTAATTTAAGTCACATTGCATATCTTAAGATAAGCAGGATCTCTATGCGATGCTAGAAAGACAGACATCCTATGTACTTTTTTTATTTTTGGCACATTTTCAATTAAACTGTTTTAGTGTTCAAGCAATATGATTTTAAAAAATCATAATACCGGGATATTGACAGGAAATGCTAAATCAGTATTTGATGAACGGAGTTGTCGTATTTAGTCTTTAGCTATAAATTGCTGCTGGGTGTGTGTTTACTTAAAGTCGCGCACAAAATAAACGGAGATGGAATTTGAAAACCTAGTTGAGGCTACAAATGTATCATAACATATCAGTTAAGGCTTCTCTATCAGCTCTTTGCGAATGTAAATATTTAAATTAATTTTCATGTAATAATGTTAGCCAATAGAAAAAATACACACATTTTATATGTGGGAAGTACCTTTCAATATGTAAGAATGTAGAAAATTTAAGAAACACCGCCAACATTGCATTCCTCTCATAAATAAGACCGGAAATGCTGTTTAGTGGAAAATCGAATATCAGTGACGGTTTCGTTTTCGAGGTTACATTGCTTTTGCTTTTGCATTTGCAAGTAAATTTGTTACTAATAACTGGTTAAAATGTTATTTCCTCTAATTAGCATGACGGTTCTATTCATTTATATGTTGCAGTTAGTTTTTTATGAATCTGTTGCTTAAATGAGGTGTCAAAGACTTCAACTCGTCAAGGCATTTCGATATCGCATTTCTCATTTGAGCATCGAGTAAATTACAACGTTTATCTTCCATTTCGAGCTATTATTTACATTATACAGGGTGTGCTGTAATGGCCACTAAAGCTTCAGGTAGCGATATTCCTTGTACATTTCTGAATTCGAAAATCTTAATACGAAAATGTTGGATTGGTCTTCATAAGCCCTCACGAGAGGTAGATAGAAACAATTGTTTTTTCAGGTACTCCTTCTGTTTTAAATACGACAAAATGTCATCAGGAAGAGTTGTTCAAAATGTAAATTATGGTCTTATACAAAATTTCAGAAATATCGGCTTACTTTTATGAAACCAAGTACATCGATATTTCTGAAATTTTGTATAGGTCCATGATTTAAATTTTGAACAACTCTTTTTGATGATATTTTGTCGTATTTAAAACGGAAGGGTTATTTTACCTGAATAATTGTTTTTATCTACCGCTTGTGAGGGCTCATGAAGACCAATATAACATTTTCGCATTAAGATTTTCTACTCAGAATTGTACAAGGAATATCGCTACCTGAAGCTTTAGTGGCCATTGCGGGACACCCTGCATAATTCTTATTTGCCGAACACTGTTAAACAGGTGTTGGGTGAAGGATGTTTTTTACATTTTTTCCGATCTTAACAACAAAATCAGTCATTGTTAGAAGCACTGCGCAGGGTTTCTTGTAGTTTATGTTGACGTTTACCTGCCTTCTCGCCGACTTCAAAAATCCTAAAGCAATGGATTTCTTCACTGCCTGTATTTCGTATAGTAATGACGATTTCGTCATTGTTCACTGTCGATTTAAAAATATGCAATTTATATATCTATGGAGAAAATAAGCCTTTTGCCCCAGTAGCATGTTCCTGAGCACGAAATTTCAAAAATATTGCTATAGGAAATCAATATAGTAGCTCTAGATTGCTGTAGTGATATTTTGTTTAATTTCTAAATCAACATAACGTTATAAAGTTTTCTGAGTGTTATCAATGGTGACATAAACACAAATGCGAAAAGTAAGAAATATTGGCTCCCGCCGGGAGTCAATAAAAATTGACTTCCGCTGGTTGTAAATTGACAGTTTTGTTTACTGAAACTAGGACGCAAAAGCCGACTTTCTATACAGTGAGTAGAAAAAAGTTAGTAATATATAGAACCTAATTTCATTTTAAGAAAACAAATAATCTGTCCCAAAATGATTATTCATTAAGCAAATTACAAACATATTTGCCAAATTAATCGAACCGTAAAGCCCTTAAACTGATTAATCAATTTATTAATAACTAATTACTTAGCAGCGTGAAGTAATTTCGGGTATGGCGGTTCATCTGAATGTTAGCTTTTACAAACGTTGTTTCATGTTTTGCTACACAATCCATTAATTTCGTGCAAGCAGGGCATTTCCTAAATTTCCAATAGGTAAATATTTTACCTAAAATGAACAATAAGAGCTGGTTAATGAAAGCACCGAATCTCCTAACCGATTCGCGTAAAGGGTTATTTTTGATGGATTAATTTTTTTGGTTAGCAATAGTTACGTGGAGTGTTTCAAACTTTTGACTAGGTAGTTTTTATATCAGTAAACGAAATAGATATAAATTGTAGCAAATAGATAATCTATCTATTATAAAAATGCAAAGTTCCAAGGTGCTGTAGCAACACTTTGGTTCTTATACAAAATGCAGCAGTTTACCTGTTTTTTCTAGAAACCGAGAACAGGTTAAACAAAAATAAGTTAGTATAGAAGCTGCAGAGTTGACTGGTAAAATATATTAACACCTATATCGCAGTTACTTTCCTAAGATGGCTGTAAACTGTTCAAACAATTAGCGGTTAATGTTTTTGAGTAGTATATAAAGAAAGCAGCCCAACAAGATCATACTGATATTATTCTAATTTTGGTTGTAAATGAATAAGTTTATTTAGGTTAGTCTTTAAACAGTCATTTAACTAAAGTTCTAATGTTTTCTTGTTAATAAAAAAGGCAACCTTTCAAAAGGAATTGTTATCGCAACAATAACCTTTTCTTAATAGCGTTTTTCAATTCACCTTACTCTAATTAATTTTTCTTTGATGCGTTATCACTACAAATTCTTAGATATAAATGTGTGTTGTGCCTGCGTCACGTTTTCATGGGCACCGATCGGGCTCACGAGTACGTGAATCACCGCGCTTTATTAGCTGAGCAGGTAAATCGCTTGACTAACAATCGGCTTGCATATGATAGCGCGAGTTCTAATCCTACGGGTTGCATTCTATTTTTTTTTCAATTAATGCAATCCTCACTACTTAGTGCCTACTTGCGCTGTTTGAATATTATTAGAACATTATCATTTGTTACTGTTTTTACATAATTTAGAACATTCTTCAACCGTAATTCGATCTAGCAAAAGTTGTTTTCTTTTTTCAGTGCACTTTCGGTATTAAAGACGCTAAAAGCAGTCCTTCTGCAACTTCTTATATAAATTTCAATTTTAGACTTGGAAAAACAATTTTAATTAGAGTAAGACCTGGCTGTGATTGTTTTGGGTTGCTATTTTCAGTAGGTACATGCTGAAAATTAATATTTTATGGAAAATATGAAATAAATTTTTTGTCAGACATTCCATTTTGTCTACCTCTAAAAGTTTGCGCCGGAATCCCGGGTTTCTCAAGCTTCTGTCATAATACGCCACTGTAACTGAGCTACCCAGCCCAGGTAGAGCTCAAAAGCTAGTTATATAATAATTACAATGGATCTGTTATAGTTAAAAATCTTTACAGCAGTAATTGTGATATTTAGGGCAAATACCCCAACATTTTAGTCTAACGCTGTTTTTGAGGTCAATTTAAATTTAAGCACTTTATAGACTAACACTTCGATTTTTATTGGATCCCATAAAGATGTGTTCATGCTTTAATTTAGGTTATAAATCTAATTATCACATACACAAGAGCAAATAAATTTGCTTGCACGTGCCGGTCACGCAGCCTCCTCACCAATCGTACTTACTTCATCCATGATGGGTCCTGTCTTCTCCAGCGCAATGTAAGGGTAATGGAACACAGTTTACTGCTACAGAACGTTGTGTCACTTTTCAACGCCGTCTATACTGTATGAAGACTTTCTTCATTTTAATACAGGAACTGATCCAAATAATACAGAAATATAAAAGAACCTGAAAAGTAAGTGTAATGCACCACTTAGAAGAAAAGCGTAAATTGCTAGAAATAGAAGAGCTAAATGTAGTAGAAGAAGAAATACTGAATGCAATCAAAAGTCTCTTGAGGTTTAAACAGTTAAAGATGGTTCATTTCCCTTCCATCTCAAGAAGGGCCTGTTAAACTGGTCATACATATAACGGGTGATCAAATAGTCTATCAGTCCCGGGCTAATTTATGAATGCAACTATGTTTATACTTAAACGTCAAACTTGACATTTAATTTGTATATGAATTAGATTTGTATTTATAAATTAGAATAGCCGCCCGGGATTGAAAGACCGATTGATCACCCACTATAAAGGCGAGTTAATCTGCATGCGTGCGTACATGCGTCACGCTACATCGTCACCGATCGGACTTGCTTCGTTACCGGTCGGACTTCTCGCATCCGATGGTCTTGCTTCCTTTATCTAACTGCAATGGTACAAACTTTATTAACAGAATCATATGCTGTAGCAGAACGACCCTTGATTGTTATTTTAGTACGTGCGTTACTCTTAGTTTGTTATAGGGATGGGCTCGTGACGTGAAAAGAGTCGGGTTACGCTAGTTCTAGGCGGGTCCCATCGAGAACGTGAATAATATTTGCAAATCGGCCGTGAACGTGAGTGAAAATTTTCAAGGAGTGATTGACTTCTGTGCGGCAGCCTGCAGTGGCGGAGCTGTGTTATGTTGTGTCTACAGTCAATCGAGTATCTGCGTCTATAGACGACCATGTAGAACGCACTTTTAGTTCCCTTGAACGTAAAAGTACTTTTAAGCCTAGGAATTACAAGTGTTGCCTAGCAACATCTACCTTCTTGTACTCGTATCAGTAAGAGAAACGTCAATACCAGTGACAGCTTTTGGTATTAAAAGTAATATCTTTGAAGACGGTTGCACGAAATGTTGTTGCGAGAAATCAGTATTTATCCCTTGTTTTAAGCTATTGTAGTCAATTGTTATCTATTTCTTTTTGTGTCTATTATTTTGACTAAAATATATCACGTAAATAATTCCACTTGCAATACATATTTTATTTTAGAGTTTTTCGCTCTGTTTTGTTGGTTTTAAATTTGAACTGTTCCATATGAATTTGAATTTTCAAATAAAAGCTGCGGGTCACGTCGTTAATGGAGGGTCACGCCGTGAACGTGAGCGTGAGTGTGCATGAACATGACTGTTAAAAGCAAAGCGTGACACGTGAGTGACGTGATTGAACACTCACTCACGCGCCAATCTCTAGTTTGTTGGTGGACTTTACTGTTAAATTGTAGTACACACACATTAAAAACTTTCCTTTTTAGGTTAATTGGATTTTTCAGTTTGTATCCCAATCTTCCAGCGGCTGCCCAGGTCATGTGAACTCGTCTATCTATTTCGGCAGTTTGACATTCTTTCCCTAACTTTATCAAGTGGACATATTCTGTGACATTCTCAATAGGGTTTCCGTTTACTACTATCTCCGTTACTTCTCCAGGAGATAGGATATTTTGTTTTCCTTAAATTAATTTCAAGTCCTGTTGCTGTCGTTCTATTAAAATGTCTTGTAGTTCTGTTGCGCTGCTGCTGATGAGTACAATGTCGTCCGCGAAGCGGAGATGACTCAGTTTTCAACCCTTGATATTTATATCTTTTTCCTGTCATTCTAGTCTTTTAAATACGTCCTCGAATGCAAGAGTAATAGCTTTGGAGGAATTATATCACCCTGTCTTATTCTCTTGTGTGTTTGTATTTTATTTATTAATTCCTCTTCCGTGATGTTAACCTGAATTGAAACATTCTACCAAAAACTGTATAAAACGACCATAAGAAACCCTAAAAGCGTCCCAAAAAATATTCTAAACGTAGGATCCGAAGATCTGCCTGAGATAACCGCTGCCGAACTCAGATACGCTCTCCAGCAAATGAAAAATGGAAAGACCCCTGGTGAAGACGCAATAACGGTGGAAATGCTTAAGATGGGAGGTAGCAGTCTCGAAGAAGCAATTAGACTTCTGTTAAACAAATGTCTGACCGAAGCAAATATACCTGATTCCTGGAAGAATGCAGAGGTCATTTTACTCCATAAGAAAGGTGATACAACGAATATAGAGAACTACCGCCCCATAAGTCTGCTGTCCCACATGTACAAACTGTTAATGTGGATGATAACAAACAGAATGACATCAAAGTTGGACTCGTATCAAGCAATAGAACAGGCTGGGTTTCGAAAGGGGTTTAGTACTATTGATCATTTACAAACAGTAAGAACAGTAATAGAAAAAACAACTGAGTATAATATACCCATACACCTAGCATTCGTAGACTACCACAAAGCTTTTGACAGCATCGAAACATGGGCCTTTTTAACAGCATTAGACGAAGCTAGGATTGACTCAAGATATTCAAACCTCATCAAGCAAATATACCATAAAGCTACGTTCCAAATAAAAATAGATAACGATCTTAAATCAGAAAAAATACTGTTGGAGAAGGGCGTTAGACAGGGTGATGTTATATCGCCAAAATTGTTTACTTTGGCATTAGAAAATGTATTCAAGCAGTTGAACTGGCAGAACATGGGTTTAAACATAGATGGCGTGTACCTAAACCATCTGAGATTCGCGGACGACATTGTCTTGATCAGCACAAACATCCAAGAACTAAATACCATGCTAAGTGAATTAAACGAAAAATCTAAAGAAATAGGCTTGACGATGAACCTTAACAAAACCAAGCTAATGAGCACTAGTAATGAGAATATCACTGTCGACAACGTCAGTCTAGAAAACGTAGACCAATATATCTATCTTGGTCATAAAATCAAAATAGGCAAGGAAAACCAGACTGCAGAACTTAAGAGAAGAATTCATCTAGCATGGGCGGCCTTTGGTAGACTCAGTTACATTCTCAGAAACAAAAGTGTGCCAATAAACCTAAAGCGGAAGGTGTACGATAGTTGTATACTCCCAGTATTCACATACGGTTTGGAAACTATGGCTCTGACTAAAACAATGGTAGAAAAACTGAGAGTCGCCCAGAGAGCTATGGAGCGCGCCATGCTGGGAATCACAATAAGAGACAAAATCCGAAACGAAGTAATCCGAGAAAGAACGAAAGTAACGGATATAATGGAGCGTACGGCCAGTCTTAGGTGGCAATGGGCTGGGCACATCGCTAGACAGCAGGACGAAAGATGGACACAAAGAGTGACTCTCTGGAGACCAAGAGGCACAAAGCGAAGTGTGGGAAGGCCACAAAAGAGATGGGCCGACGATATTAAATGTGTGGCAGGAAAACAGTGGATAAGAAAAGCTAGAGATAGAGTAGCATGGAAAAAATTAGAAGAGGCCTATATCCAACACTGGATGAATAACGGCTGAAGAGAGAGAGAGAGAGAGAGAGATGTTAACCTGCAGCGTTGCGTGATCATAGATCTTAGTAGATTCTTGTATCGTGAGTCTACTCTTGCAATATCCATCGCATTTTACTACATCAGCTAAATATTTTTTTAGGATGGGTGGTGCAGAGGGGAGACTGGAAATAACTCGAAAAGTAGGTGCACTACACTACCTGGAAAGACTTAAAGTAGTAGAGGAAGAAAAACTGAAGGTGGTAGAATAAGTTAATAATATTATATGCAGATTTAAGGACTCTGAAGACCTCAAGAAAAATAGTTAATCGCTTTCGATAATTTACTATTACCACACGAAATATAAAAAATGTGTAAAATTGTCCGTACCAGTCAGAATTGTCATTATCGGCGTTCTATTGTGTTTACGTTTACGTATTCTGTAAGAATACGGAGCAACGATTTTATGATATAATATAATGAGAATATAATTCCCTAAATGTTGAGTCAATCATCGTCTCTTCAATTTAAGACTCGCGATTTTCGATTTGGTACGAGCTAACTTTGTTTTGTTTCACGGTCAAATGAACTAATTTAGAAATGTCAGCTGATTTTTCGAGGTTAGGTCGTGCGTTATAACCATAAATAGTTACAAAAAGTGTATTTCGGACAAACATTGATCATTAGCATTGATACTCAAGTAATAAAATCATATTACACTCCCTCTTCCATATATTTGAAATCATTATATTCTCTTCCTAAGTATAATTCGTAGTATGCCTAATAATCTATAATTTTATAAGAATATAATTTCGTTATAATCTCATTGCATGAAAATACAAATCTTCCTGCGGAATTGTATTTTCAGCTTTGGGATTATAACTCATAATATTCATAAAAAATCATCGGCATACTACTTATTATATTACCCCTGATAATACATCAATAATTTTTAATTAATTACTAAAGTATTCCTAAAATTACATTTAGTTGATTTTGAACTGCTCAGTAAGTATATCAGAGTTTAAAATGTTTAGACCGTAAAGTGATGAAATGAATGACTCAGTGGCTCAACAAAATAGTGGAGCAATACCAAAATGTCAATATAAAAAACAGTTATCTTTCGTTATTTTCGACGTTTACAGCGGGATCAAGGAAACCAAAACGAGGGCAGTATCAGAATTGTCAATTACCGCCCAATAAGTAATTGAATACCAGAGATTTCAATTATCAAATAAAATAGTCATGAAATTATCATTTACTTTCTAATTATAATTGCACAATATAAATTACTTTTTTAAATAATTTCATAGAATGTGCATAATTGTATGTATTTAAGTAGCTCTCCGCTAGTACATCTTTTAAAACAAGCAAATTGAAGTTAATACAAAATTATTATGAACCAATATAGTCTAATAAAGCTGGTTGTTAATTGTTATGTAAAAAATAAATTATATTTTTATCGTACTGTACTGCGTAATCTCTACCTAAAGCAGATATACTTTTATTATTTACTATGCACGACACAACATATGCACATCCAATCTAAAACAATACGCGTTTGCACGTAATATTTCCCCTTTTCTCGTGCACAAGTCGTTGCTCATGTTGTACAAAATTAACTATCCGACTATTCATAAAAAATCATAAATTATAATTACATGGTTCCAAGGATTCCCAATTGCGATTTGCTCAACCTGTAACTTAATCAGGCCTTATTTTCTGGAGATTCAATACCCAATTCAGATCAGTAATTTGGTAATTTGATTACCAGAAAACATTCAATTACTGTGAGTAATTTCAATCAGCACAAGTAATTCAAATACTTGTAACGTAGTTTTAATATTTTAGAGTAATTTAATTACTTAAAAGTAATTGCGTCATGAATGTAGTAGTTAACAAGACAGCGATTACTAATTACAATTACCGTATTTTGAAAACCAATGCAATTCCAAGACAAATCTACAAAATAGAATTTAGTTAATAATTTCTTTATAGGGCAATTAATTACTGTCCGTTTCTGGAGAGTATTAATAAAAAATTACACTTCTGACAAAAAACACCACTGCAGGAAGAATTTTAAAATTGAATTAAAACGTTTCCGACGTAGTACTTTCCTGGTTATTATTATTATAATTAGACAGTGCAGTGGTGAAATTTGTCCAAGAGGAAGTGGTTGATATTTCTCTGGAACTTTGGAAAATTTCAGTGCATCACGTAATCCACATCGAAAATAGTTCTCTAATGTTACCTACACTAACCTCACGCCGCAGGTGTCATTAACCATTTTATTTGATGTCCGCTATACTGTGATTTAATTTTAAAACGGTTTCTTGGGGTCACGTCATTTGGCTCAACAACTGCATCGCCAAGTTCCAATGATTCTTGGTGTAACTTAAATAAACATTACTACTTATAAACTATAGCTGCACTAGGGCCAAACATTTACATAAATTACTTCCATATTAATTTTAATGGTTTCTACACCTTTCCTCTTGCAGCAATGACTTGTAACAGCTCATGGACATCGTAATGTTTCGAAAAAATTTCAAGATCCGGTGTATGGGAAATCAAGTACGTATTATCTTACCAAATTCCAAAGAAACTAATCAATGGGCAGCACCTTTTAAAATCGTTGGTGATGCTGAACCGCTCTCTCCTCTTCGGCAGTCACATGAGAGTTTACTGGAGTTTTACCGATAATTCTGTATTTGTATATGTTTGCAATATCAGTTAGCTTTGTTAATTTACCTATTTTCTTTTATTATTTACGTGTGCTTTAAGTAACAAGCTAAATTCTGTTTTCCGAAGAACTTAGTAGGTGTACGAAACCACATATATTGAACTGAACCTTCAAATATATTGCTATTAAGCTGTTTTTTTAAATTACAAATTGCCCTATTTTGTATTATAATGTCAATAATTACTATTATAGATAGCTCCTGAAAAATCAGGGGTGGATTCTTTTATGTAGTTACTTGTTTTTTAAAAGATTGAAGTTCTAATATTTTAAATCTCATTCGTACAAGTCAATATTTATGTCAACCAACTATCAAAACAAATTTGAATTTCAAATGACAAATACCCAATCTTTTTAATGGTACACAACAATATCAAAACACAGTAAGTAATTATTTCTTAATTAGTTCACCTTCTTATTGCCCTTATTTCATTTCTAGTTATGATTTTTAATAAGAAATCCCCCACCTTGTATTTGGTTCACACAACGTGGCAACTTCCTCCTGATCTGCGAATCGACCCTTTCAAGCACCTTCCTGCAATGCACTGTTCACAGACAGACAACACGTCCCAACCGTCCAAGATCACCAAACTCCAATTCTCCTACAGCACTCAGCAAACAGATAACCTGCAGACATCCACCTGCTACAGCAAACTGCCACCTCCTGGAATGCTTTTCTTCTCTGATGATACTCTCCTGGAAGTCTTACTCAGCAATAAATAGTTTGACGTGATCCAATTTGATTAATGTAATATGTCAAATGTAATTTTTCCAATAAAGTTGACCCAGTATTTCTTCAATGATTCACTTGTATAGAACAATTCTTCTATCCATTAGTTTTTACCACATATCAATAATCTTCATTAGTTAATTCTTCGCTTCTTCTTGTTATTTATTAAAATTCCATTTTTAATACACTAGGTAGATGTTACGTATACCCTATTTTATTTTTCAACACATTTCTTAATAAAAAACATGGTAATTTTAAATATTTTTAATCAGTCCAAAATCGTTTTTCTACATTTTTTCAAGTTTGTTATTATCAATAATCAAAGACAAATTTACTTAACGATATCATATCCCTTTTTATACATCCTAGTCTTATCTATTTGAGTTAAACCTAAAACATTTTTATTTTGTTTCAAATTAAGCATTTATCATTCGTTTTCAAACTGTAATTTATTCAATTATATTATTTTCAAATCCACCTGTTTTTCAAATAGCTGTTTTCCATACACATTTCCATCTTATACCTGAATAAATCCAAATTATTGTTAATCATTGTAATCCCTTAATTTTAATAAATTTGATTATAACACACATTTAGGGTTGTATCATAACAATATACATTTTTAGTATCTTTCAGATATTAGAAGCCAGTTATTACTACATTAACAATTATATTTTATGTCCTACTTTAAACTTTTAGAGAAAACTCAAATTTCTTAAGACTGATCGATAAAAAACTTATAATTAACAAAATTAGTGACAGAACAGATTGCTCCAAAACGAATTAATTATTTGATAAATATCACATATTTGAGTTTCCGAGAGGCAGTGTTGTTTATGATTGTGACATAGATTCTAGAGTATGAAAAACTAATTAACATTCATAACTGGAACAAATTTAATGGTGCAATTCCCTTTTCGCCAAGTAAATATTTAAATGAAAAATCAAGTTTTTACTTATGGGGTTTGCAAGCTTTCGAAGATAAATAGATTTCATAACTGGCTGTTGTTTCTGCACCCCTAACCAAAAATAATAACTACTGTATTTACTGGTTTATGTTTTCTCTTAAGTAAACTTAGGGCTACGTCTTTACGGTCGTTTGTTCAGCTCCGCTTCGTTTTGGCGTATCTTGTGTTCCAGGCAACATTTCATTAATTCTATCTCGGAAGAACAATTTGCTCAAACAGTTGTATATTTACAGAGTGCCTTTGTCCCCTAAGAATAAAGTTTATATCAGCTCATCTATTACTTTGGCAAGCGTTTTTACGGGCCAGAACTAGTGACCCCAGCGGTTTCCTCGTCTCCACAGCTTTAAAAAATCTAAAATATGCACCCGCAGTATCCCAGCGAGTAGTTTACTAAACTTTTATGAACGCTATTTTATTCCAGACTGGTTCCGTCGGTATTTATGGCTTTAAGCATCTGACTCCGTTGTTTCAGATGAAATCGCCGCTTTCCCGGATAACGCGTGCAGTAAAAAATAACACTCCGATTAGTGGAAGTTATATATTCTATAAACAGAGCTTTAAAATGTAAGCCAAACGTTGGCTATACACTCCAAGAATCCTAAAGCTGATAGATACTTAATGTGTTTGTGAGGTCTGCATTCAGTCGATTGATACTAAACTATCGTTCTCTTAAATCGGTATATTTTTTATACATTTCGGAGTTTCTCATCGCTTCTATAAAAAAAAACTTTTCCCCTATCACTTAAAGAACAATCTAATAAATGTGGCTTGCGAAATCAAATCATAATACGGATATCTGATTTTCCTGGGAAATTTCAATTTCAGTTCGGCTCTAAACTGCATAGGCATTTATTTTACAGTGGCTCATTTCAGTGGTGGCGCTATCTTAGAATCTTACTCAAATGTTTATTTATTTTTTTGTGTAATTATCGTAGTAGTCCAGTCAGTAGAGGTTTTTGCCTTACAAAAAATGGAGTATAAACGATTTTTATATATGTTGTTTAGGTCCAGATCCTAATAAAAAATCCAAGTTTTCGATCTTGGAGGGGCGCCGCGCGAGCAGCCACCTTGGATTAAAGGTGCTAAAAACTGGATTTTTCCAAATGACTCCGCAACGGTTGATTTTACGCCAAGAAAGTCTAATTCAAAGTTAAAGAAGACAAGCTTCTTGAGATTTTTTGTATATAACTATTTTTTGTAATTTTTCATTTTCTAAATTTTATCTTGTATTATTTCTGGCTATTCGTTACGTAGTTATAATAATTTGAGAAACGTATAGTAAACTTATTTCCACATCACCATGAGGTAGAGTTATAGGCGCTCTTTTTATTGTGGTATCCCCAGTTGGCCCAAACCACAGATGCTCCAGTTTAGTGATGTTTCGTGTTCGCGATTATATTATTTAGTTTTTTTAAATTTTTGAAGGCCCCGGTCGGTAGATGTTGACGTCTCCCTAAGATTCTTTATCCTCAATGTTATCTTCGAAGTCATTGCTCCAGAGACTTGGAACTTCCAGTGATGAAATGTCCTCATCTTCGTCCCCATTCTCGATGTGAACTTCTGGTGCATTTTCGCATGATTGGCCATTACAGAATCTACACAGAAGAGAGCACTTCATCCCACTTTTCCTGCAGCCACATGCTCCGCCGCATCCTTTTTTACAATGGCATGAAATTAATTTTAATAAAGTCTCGGGTGATGGATTCTCTGTCATTTTTACTGGAGTGAGTCCATTCGTGCCAACTTTTCAACCCCAGTCTCGTGAATTTTTTTCAATTACATATCACTGTAGGACCTGGTGATACGTCCTAAATGCGTGATACCGTGCAGCGTCCTTCGTTGGTGGCAAAGAAGCAAAATTAAATGTGTTTCTTGCACTTGAATTTCTTGGTAACGGACTTCTTCCAAGGTATTTTCTTCCATGTAGCCACCATACAAAGCAACGAGAAAGCGTGCTTCAGCATCTGCGATATCATCTGGTTTGGCATCGTAATGTTTGAATATGCCTATAGTGTCATTGAGTCTTGTGCTTTTCTGGACAAGCGAAAAAAATTGTTTTCCTTGGTTGTAGACGGACGACGTTGTGTCGCAGCCACTAAATGCATGGAGAAACAAAATGTTCTCAGCTGCTTTTTCATATTTAAAACTATTTGCAGAATACACTCTTTTAACAATTTTGCCTCTCCCAGGTTTGCGAAGGTAGATGTTGCTAATATCGTCAGCAGAACTAGAAGATCGACGTCTTCTCCAATGGCGAAAATAGCATGAAATGTTGAGCACAAAGAAATCGCCGTGTTGACAATCAACACATCAGCATCTTCTTCAGCCTGCTTACCTGTAATACAGTAATGTTCTACTGTTTTTACAGCATCGAAATCAGACGGACTTTATTCTTTTCGTTTGCTAGAAATCGTTGTTGGGAAACTAGAACCGGCGTTGTTTCATCGAAATAACATCCGCAGACAGCTGCTTTTTCGATCGGAGAAGTCTTTCTGCAGTCTTAGTATTTTTTTGTCCCCATCAAACCGATATCCATCAAAACAACGACTGCATGTGCGAGTATATAAGTGACTTATAGTTGCGTTTATAAATTAAGAACTATTCCATAGCTATAATAGATGAAAATAATTTTTGATCATACTTTGTATTTTCCTATAGAACGTTATTCTGATGTATAAAAATATTACAAACAATATAGTGTAAGTTGTTCTTACAGAATGTACCAACAAAAATAAAGTTTAACGATATTTTGGTGAAATGTTCAACTTTCAGCCGCTGTAACTCGTTACATATTACACTTACAACAAAAATTAATATACAAAAAATGTCAACAATCTCGTCTCCTTTAACTTTATATTGAACTTTTTTGACGTTGGATCAACCGTTGCGGAGCTAGTTGGAAAAAACCAGTTTTTAGCACCTTCAAACCAAGATGGCGGCTCGCGCGGCGCCCCTCCAAGGTCGAAAACTTGGATTTTTCATCAGGATCCCGACCTGAACAACATATATAAAAACCGTTCATACTCCATTTTTTGTTGAGCAAAGGCATTTTTTTGTCTCTACAGACTGGACTATAGTGCGAGTGTTTTTGATCGAGCTTATACGCATTTCTGTTACCATCATATCCTTACTCGGTTCTTAGCCTTGTATAACATCACATCGACCTTTATAGTCTAGATTCTTTGTATCTACCTTATCACATCAAAGGACAAATAAATCTAGAACACAGGTGACGGCCTGAACAAACAGAAGTCTTATTAATACTGACGTGGTGCCTACATTCGAAAGTCCTGCATTAATAATTCAAAAATTCTTATTGAATATCAATATTCGCTCAGAACATGTATAACCCAAGACTAGCGGAAGTGAAATTATAACATTTTGTAGAAAGTATGCATGGGGTACATTTGGCAAATTCTTTTATATGCGGACGGAAATTGTGTGGTACTGTTATTGGTACTGCTTATTTTTTATTAAACAATATTTTTCGCAGGGTGCAACAGTATTTCCACAACGATCCAAATTACATGAATAATTTTTATATCATCTGTCCATTGCATTGTAGGTCGGTATCTTACATTGATAATGCTTTGTACTGCGACTTCTAAATGCAACCTCTTGCTATCTTCTACAATTCTAAATCAAAGCTAATAGCTCCTCAATTTCATGCCATGAGTTTTTAGGCAATGCGAGCTAGCTATGTTGATCGTTTTCCTCGCAAAATTCCAGATCTCAGAGCCATTAGTGGTAAGACGAATAATTGATTTTCGACATATGGAGGTACCACATTGCAGTTTTTGAGGTTATCAAAAGCACTCTACGCCTACCTTATGCTTCCCTAAACTTATTATGCTTAACTACTCTGTTTATTTGTATTTCACGGAATAGTTATTGGAATAGATTAATAGTATGTGTTTATCAAGTCAACATTTCTTATTAATTGTGTTCTGGACAAATTTACTCTTTTTTTCTTGGTAGTCAGTCTTGCGACTGGTTTGTTGCAACGCATCATAATTTTCTCTCGTGGGCTAGTCTCTTTATTTCCACCTAATTATTGCATTTCGCCTTATTTGTTTTACATAGCTCAATCTTGGTCTTCGTCTTGCATTTAAAGCCTCCACCATACCTTCCATGATTGTGAATAGAAGGTCCCGATGTCTCAGAATATCTCTCATATGTTTATCTCTTCTATTTCTAACTATTTTCGGGAAGGTGCTGGTTTTTTGCTCTATCAAGTATTTCGTCATTTATTATGTCATCAATCCATGCCACTTTTAACGTTCTTCTGAGACACCACACTTCGAAGGCTTATAGTCGTTTTATTACTTATACTTAGTGCGTCCAAGTTTCACTGCCGTATAATAAGGCGATGCTCAGCTGTAGGTCTTGAGGAATCTTTTCCTTGTTACTGGTGGAGATTAATAACATTTTCTTCTTGTAGAATGTCACTTAATGGATTCGGCTTATGATATTTTGCTTGCTTCTGCCATCGTTCTTAATTTTACTACCTACATTGACGAAATGTGGCATTTATTGTAGACGCTGTCCATGTAATTGTATTGTTTACATAAAATTTACCATATACAATTATTTTTGTGTTTCTAATGTCAATCTCACACTATATTTATTTGGTAGTATATCGTCCATATCATTAAGTTTTGTTTGTAGGACTTCTTCACAATTACTTATGAACTATATACTTTCCTGTATTATTACTCCCGTTTGTGTTCTCTCTTTAATTTCCTCTATAGCTTTTTGTATGTACTATGCAAGACAAAAAAACTGGCACAACTGTTGATAGAAATTTTAGCATAATTTAATTAGCTTAACCCTAGTAACCCCACAAAATTGAGAGAACGCCAAGTACCAAAATGGGTCATTTTTGACCCACTGTATAATTTTGCTATTTATAATTGTTTAAAACATTTTTTGCCCTCCTTACATATATAAAATATCTAATACGTTTCTTATATTTAATATTTATCATGCATACATAATAAATAAAAAGCGAAAATACATCGAGAACAGACTGTACATTCATACTGCATTGTAGAAGTCCTTCCTTTTCAAGAAGTATATTCACTTGTTTAGATTTCCTTTTTGTATCGGACACATATGTCCACATTCTCCCATCTATTTTCTCATTATTAGCTCCAGCAACGAGTTTATCATCCGAGTCTTCAGAACCGGAAACTTCACTTCCAAATTCACTGTCACCGATTCTCTCAACTTCTTCATTATCGTCTACTTCGCTGCACACTTCAGGAACGTCTTCGTCACTATAATCACTTTATTCTAAAAGCTTAGCTAGTTGCTCATCACTTAGCGGAATTTTATTTGGATTTATTGTGACCAAATGGTAACAGCAAACTGAAAGTAAATTTTGAACCCTGCTTTTATATAGACATACGACAAACATGTATAACTCCTGTAAATTCCTCAAACATTTTTTACCAATAAAATTCATACATACACATGCACTAACAGGCAAAATTCGCCAGACGGCACTTTATAATGAAATTCATGCATGTAGCGACATGTACGAGCATGCATAAAACATTAATTGACTACAACACGCGAAGTACCGAAATGGGTCAAAATTGACCCTTTGCGCAAAGAAAGTAATAAAAAATTTCAGGTACCGTTTTGTAAATTTTTAATTATGGCATATGGTGACAGACAGCATAGGAATAGCATATCTAGAAGCAAAATGACGTAATAGCATCTGAAAAAAAAATGGTACAAGAAAATAAATCCTGGGTCATTTTTGACCCGGTTTTGGGGTTACTAGGGTTAAACGAGGCTTTAAACTACATTTATTACAACAATTCTCATTCATAGCAACTGTCCAATTTTTTTTCTTGCATAGTACATGTTAAACCACAAGAGAAACAGTGTACAACCCTGTAGGGATGGGCGCGTGACGTGAAAACAGTCGTGTCACGTCGTGAACGTGACTAATATTTGAAAATCGTGACGTGAACGTGAGTGAACGTGAGATAAAAATTTCCAAGGCGTGATTCACGTTTCACGTTAATTTCACCTTAAATATTTAATAACGAATTAAAAAACTCCAGGGTGCCCCGGGTGCTGATTACATATTATTTTTAAATCAAAATTTTAATGTGTAGATGTGTAGATGATCTTATTATTCTAATAAAAGTAATGTTTTGTTTTGTTTACTCGCCTTAACGCTGAAAACGTTGATCTTTGTTCGTAAAAGTACTTTTAAACCAACGAATTAAGTATTGCCTAGCAACATATACCTTCTGTACTCATACCAATAAGAGAAACGTCAATTCCAATGACAGCGTTTGGTATTAAAATTAATGTCTTTCAAGACAGCTACAAGAAATGTATTTACGAGAAATCAGTATTTATCCCTTGTCGTCAGTTGTTGTAGTCAATTTTCATTTCTTTCTTTTTATGTCAACTATTCTGATTGCAACATATCACGTAAATTACGTCACGTGCAAAACATATGTTTAGTTATGTTTAGGGTTTTTTCATTGGTTTTAAATTTGAACATTCTGTTCTATCTGAATTAAAATTTTGAAATAAAAGCTGCGTGTCACGTAGTGAGCTGCGTGTCACGCCGTGGACGTGAGTGAACGTGAGCGTGAACGTGCGTGAACGTGAGTGTTTAAAGCAAGCGTGAAACGTGCGTGACGTGAGCGAAAACTCACTCACGCGCCCATCTCTACAACCCTGTCTTACTCCTTTTCTTACTTCGCCTTCTTCCTGCACGTATCTTATCCCTATCATAGCTGTCTGTTCTGTATGAATACAGGGCGTCTCAAAAAGAATGGTTCACTGATTGGCTATAGATTTCTTAGGTTATAATAAACCGACTAAACCTAATATACTAAAAATTCCCTCCAGCAAAAACCTGTAGGGCCTTCAAGTTCATTTTTTATGTCTTCTTTTTATGTTAATTGCCACAAATGGCAAGGGCACGGGAATTAAACAGCGTAGAAAGAAGGTACTCTTAGTTGAAAAGCGTAAAAACAACCGTTTACCTTAAAATGCTTATTAAAGATTTGGGTTGTCATGAGGACGTTCAATTATCAAGCAGCCAAGTTCACAAAAATTATGAGTAATGATTGTGATCTAGTAAGCAACATGATAAATTAATTAATGACGATGGTGACATAGAATTTCTTTCTTCTGTGTTTGTGAAAATGTTGCTAATTTTCTAAGGATGAAATGTTGAATTTCTCAACTAGATTTATTATCAATACAATATCATTAGCAGTAACGGTTAAGGTGTTCACCATTTATGCTGATACCAATATGATCTGAACAGCTATGCGAAACCTATACACCAGAATTGTTATGGTGAAATGCTAGAGTAGAGTACCTAGAGGGGTTCTGGCGCACTTCCGGTGGTTTGGAACTTGGCTAAGTGTCACGTGGCGGCCTCTGGTTTGAAACTTGGCTAAGTCTAGTCGAAGGTCACGGTCGGGGTCAAGGTCACGGGCCCCGGTCATTGGCCTCTGGTTTGAAACTTGGCTAAGTCTAGTCGAAGGTCACGGGCGAGGTCACGGGCCTCACCTAGGTCACGTGCCACTTCCGGGAATTTTTTGGGTTAAAAGTGTAGTTTTTGAAATTTTTACAAGATTTATCAAAATTTTCCCACGCTCGAGCGTCTGGGATGCAGACATGTTCATTCTTGCAGGATGTTATCAGTAAATCAGAAGCTATCAACATTTTCTCAGGCTCGACCGGATGTGAGTCATCGTCTGACAGACATGCCTATTCTTACAGGATGTTGTTGAACAATGGCATCCATTGTTTTAAAGTCGACACGAAATTCGAGAACAATGAAGGTATTGTTGTCTGGAGATTAAAATGTGCAAAGCTGGTAAATAGAACAATGGCATAAATTGTTTTAAAATCAGCACGAAATTTGAGAACAATGAAGCTATTGTTGTCTGGAGATTAAAATGTGCAAAGCTGGTAAAAATTGAACAATGAAAGCCATTGTTTGAGAAATCTGCACGATAATTGGACAATGAAGCCATTGTTGTCTGGGGAGAATTTTTGCTGACCTCCATTATCAGATAAGCAAGCTTCAGACATGTCCAGACATGTTTGCAAAGCTGTTAAAAATTGAACAAAGGAACCTATTGTTTGAGGAAAAAATCTGCACAACTGCTAAATTGAATGCTGCCTTTGTTTGAATTTTTGCTGACGCAGGCCTCCATTATCAGCTGCGACGGTGAATAAATAGAGCGGCTCGGCTGTCTGCAAGAGTTAGTATTACAACTGCACGCGCGCGAACATGTCTGCGACAGACAGCGTTACCGAATTAAGTTCGAACTCAATAAAAACAATCAAAGACGCGATAGCGATTGTAAAATATAGTGATGAAGCTGAGACATTGATTAAACATGTAAATAAAACCATTTTAATTGTTAGTAGATTTATACGTAAGCATAGTTTTAAAAATGAAAATCCATTCAGGCTAGAGGCAAATTTAAGTTTGTTAAAGGGGCAACGGCAATTATTGCGAAATTTAAAAGCAAAATTAGCAAAGAAGGGAGCGGGTGTAGGGAGTGGTCAACAACAACAACAAAAGAACAAGTTGATATGGGAAGATGTAGAATCTTGTTTTAACAGTAGAATAAGAACAGGTATGATTGTAAATTTAGGTTATAAGGAACCACAAGAATTTCTTGCAAAAGCATACAGAAGTTTCTCAATAAAAGTGAAACAAATTATAAAAGATAAGTTAATGCTTAAAGCTAACGTAATATTTAGTGCATATTTTATAAAACCTAGTAGTGGCGAGATAGATTTAAAAACGTTTGGTACTAAAAATGAAAAAATTGATTCTGGCACCAATTTAAAAGAGTGGTATGCGACTAATGTTGAGAATAAGTTGTTGACGAAATTAGAAGATTTTCAAGAACGTGATTCAGGTTGGAGTTTGCTTGAGATATTACATTTAAAAGTAAATTTAAATCATTACACGCCATTAACAGTAGGTAAATATATTGAGTTACCTAAAGATATTAAAAATAAAAAGGCCGTGATTAACGTAAAAAATGATGACGAATATTGTTTTTTGTGGTCGGTAGTGTCAGCATTATATCCTGCAAATAAGAGTTCTGATAGAATATCTTCATACCCACATTTCAGTGAAGTTTTAAAGTACTCGGGACTAGAATTTCCAATGAAATTAAAAGATATATCAAAATTTGAAACAATGAATGATTTACGTATAAATGTATATACCCTAGAAAGAAAAAACAAATTTGGTAAAAATTCAGTATTGCCCATCTATATTAGTAAAAATACTCAAATTAATAAAGATGCTATACATTTACTAATGATATCCAACGATGAGGGGCAGTTCCATTTCTGTTGGATAAGAAACTTATCGAGATTGGTTACAACTCAAATGCATAAGAGAAAAACACAAACTTTTGTATGCGATACATGCTTAAATCATTTCGTAACTAAAGAATCACATTTAAATCACATTAGAAATTGTAATGGTGTAAATGAAACCAAAATTAAAATGCCCGAAGAAGGTACAAAAATAGAATTTAAAGACTATAAATACCAGGAAAAAGTACCATTTTCAATATACGCGGACGTGGAGTGTGTTTTAGAAAAAGAACAGAACGTTGCAGGGGTTTATCAAAAACATGTTCCATTTAGTGTTGCATATTATTTAAAATGTTCATATGACGATAGTTTATCTCGATTTAATATATATCGTGGTGCTGACTGTATGGAATGGTTTGTAAAAGAATTACAATCTATAGCGTATCAAGTAAATAATATATTGTCAACTATAGAGCCTATGGATATTAGCCAGCAGGAAAACGATTCATTTCAAAAATCGGTATGCTGTTACATTTGTAAAGAACCTTTCACCGATAAAGACGTGCGTGTACGTGATCACAATCATCAGACAGGTGAGTATAGAGGTAGTGCTCATCAACACTGTAATCTTAACTATAAAGATGCACATTATATTCCCGTTCTCTTTCATAATCTCAGTGGTTATGACGCTCATTTTATTATAAAACCATTGGCAAAACTGATTATGGGAGATATTAAATTGTTGCCTATAAATAAGGAAAATTTTATATCATTTACAAAGCATGTGGATGGTACAAATATTGATTTCAGATTTTTAGACTCATTTTGATTTATGGCTAGCAGTTTAGAACAATTGTCATTAAATTTACCGAACAATTTAAAAACTATTACACGCAAATTTTGCAAGAGCCAAGAAGAATTTGAATTACTATTACGTAAGGGTATCTTTCCATACGACTACCTAGACAATTTTGAAAAGTTGAATGATAAAAGTCTTCCTGACAAAACACAATTTTTTAGTCAGTTGCATGGAACAGCCATTTCAGATGAAAATTATGAACATGCACTGCGTGTTTGGAACACATTTAATATGCAAACTCTAGGTCAGTATGCTGATATGTACCTTACAGTTGATGTTCTACTCTTAGCTGATGTGTTTGAGAATTTTAGAGAGAATTGTATGAAAACGTATGGATTAGATGCTCTACATTTTTACACAGCACCAGGATTGGCCTTTCAGGCAATGTTAAAAACTACTAAAGTTAAACTTGAGCTGTTGACAGATGTAGATCAACTGTTGTTCATAGAGAGGGGTATTAGAGGAGGGTTAGCACAGTGTTCGAATCGATACGCTAAAGCTAATAATCGATATATGGGTGAAAAATTCGTAGAAGCCGATCTTGAATCGTATATCCTATATTTAGATATTAATAACATGTACGGAGCCGGGATGTCTGAATATCTACCGTATGGAGGGTTTGAATGGGTAAATGATTTAGATATTCCTAAAATTGATCATTTAAATACTCCAGCAGATTCTGAAACAGGTTATATTTATGAAGTCGATTTAGAATATCCTCAAAATTTATTTGAACTTCACAAAGATTTGCCTCTATGTCCTGACCATTATACACCACCAACATCCAAACAATCAAAATTGACAACCACTTTATTTAAAAAAGAAAACTACGTAATACATTACCGCAATCTGCAGCAAGCTGTAAGTTTAGGGCTAAAAATTGTAAAAATTCACAGAATATTAAAATTTAAGCAATCAGCTTGGCTTAAACCATACATAGATTTAAATACAAAATTAAGACAAGCCGCCAAAAATAATTTTGAAAAGGATTTTTATAAACTTATGAATAACGCTGTATTTGGCAAAACTATGGAAAATGTTAGAAAATACAAAACAATAAAATTAATTTCTAAATGGGAAGGTAGGTACGGAGCCAGTGCATACATATCAAAACCAAATTTTCACAGCTGTACTATTTTAGATAAAGACTTGGTACTTATAGAATTAAATCAGTTGGAAATAGTTTTTAATAAGCCAATATTCGTTGGATTTTCAATCCTAGATATTTCAAAAATTTTAATATACGATTTTCATTACAATTATATTAAACAGAAGATGGGTAATCAAGCAAAACTGCTGTACACAGACACAGATAGTCTCATATATCACTTTACCCTTCCAAATATATACGATTTTATACGGGAAGATATTCACAAATTTGATACAAGCGATTATCCTCCGAACAATCCATATAACCTTCCACAAGTTAATAAAAAAGTAATAGGTCTAATGAAAGACGAAATGAGCGGAAAAATAATTACCGAATTTGTTGGTCTACGTGCAAAATTGTATGCTTTCAAAACATTAGAGGATGCTGAGAATGGAGAATTTAAAATTTCAAAGAAAGCTAAAGGTATTACCAGAGCTGCTTTGAATAGAATTACATTTGAGGATTACAAAGACTGCCTGTTTAATAACGAAACAGTATTTTGCGATCAGAGAACAATTAGATCAAAAACCCACAACGTATTTTCTTTAAAACAAAGAAAAAAGGCTTTAGATCCACATGATGATAAAAGAATAGTAAACTGTATGTATACTGACACTTTGCCTTGGGGTTACTGCCCACCAACCACATTATAAACACCAGCTCTCTCTAAGATATCTCAGTCTGCAAAATGTTACCGTCAAATTCAAATATACTGTGGTTGAACAAAGATCTGTATGTTAAAAATAGAGAAATCTATAATTTCCATTTACGTAATGCTATTGGACGTAACGACTTGCAAACTTTGAAGTATATATTACACAAAATTGGTATTGCTATACCGAGCAAAACTCTTATTTGGGCTACGCACTTTAAAAGTGTTGAAACCGCTATCGTAAATGAAATTTTAAAAACTATGTTAGCTGCCTTCAATGTTATTAGGGAAATTATTAACGAAGTCAGAAGAGGAGAGTTGAAAATTAATACTGAAACAGATCTTAATTTAGTCCTTTCAAAATTATCGTTACAGAACATTACTTCCTACGAGCAGCATTTTCTTATTGAAACAATATCATCTGGCTCTCGAATCGAATTTGCAACTGACGAGCAACAGCAATATCCATATTTTCTTCATGATGCTGTCTTTGAGGCTGCTTATTATGCCCACAGCAAGTTTATAGAAGACGTGTTCGAATATTTAAATACTAACCATATAACTTATATATTTCAGCCTAGCGTTGTACGTCACCACACAGATATTTTTAAATGGCTTCAGGAAAATATCAGAAAAGCTGAAAATGGTGAAGCTGTTGGTTGGAGAAGCGGTCCATGTTCCGGTCCCTGGCCTTCAACAACACCTCAAGATTATATCGATACTTACATATTGTTAAGTTCTGTTTCGCTTATGTATAAATAATATGTATATTAATTGAATAAAGCATATATTTAAGTGTACATTTATTCTCCCTCTCCTTGTCAAGTTTTGCTTTGCATATGAGATAAATACGGTGTATATATATTAATGAAATAAAACACATATTAAAAATAAAATGTCTTTTATTTTAATCTTTAATAATTACATGTATAAGTTTATTACCTAACCTAATTTCTATCTTTATGGGATTTAAATCTAGAGGCAGTGTTGGTTCAGGAAGTGTAAAACTATATGTTGCTTGAAACGAAGGAGGTGGTGACGAGGGTGGTGGTGATGGTGACACCTGTTCCAGTTCGGGTTGCTGTAGTGGTGCGCACCCCTCAAAATTTTGTGTTGGGCTTAACCACCCCTGAATGTTGGCACAATTTATACAGCTGCAGCCCTCCACCTTTGCTATGTTAGACGACCAGGAGTGTGGTTGTCCCATTGGAGGAGGTGGAGGAGGAGTATTTTCTTCAGTCTCACTCCAGGATATAACCTCCTCCTCCTCTTCCTGGCTCCACGGATCGTCAGCCCATGAGTCAAAACCCCAACTATGATTTGAGAAGCAGTCTTCGGTCATTGTTATCGTAAAACTAATATTTCTATGATTAGTATCCTTATATATAATATTTTCCCCTACCTTACACCGGCTGCAGGAAGTGTTTGCGTAAGCTATAACAGGTCTGGACAAGTCTGAACATGTCTGGACAAGTCTGAACATGTCTGAACAAGTAGATAGCAGATGCGATTAATGGTTTTGATTATACCACTTGTGCAAAATGTGAACATTTTGTATGGCACATTGAACCCGTGTACCAATATGATGAGAACAAAAATTAATATAATTATACAAGATCTTTAATTGTTTTATATTTGGGCAAGCTGGTAAATCGACAAATTTTACATTATCACTTTGTTCTTCGATCAGCATTTTTTTAAACCATCTTCTTTTATCTAACCCTTTGAGAAATATGGAATCACCGCTTTGTATGATCTCTCCTATGTACAGAGACAATTTTTCGTAGGGTATTGTGTCATGCTGATTATTATTGCTCCATTCTAACCCGTGCAAATTAGTTGTAAGCCAAATCACTTGATCTTTTAGAGAATTTGAAAGGTGTTCGTACGGTATCGGTGGTTCTACTATCCGATGGATTGTAACATTTGTATCACTATCATATACAGCTATTTCTTTGCAAATAAAGTTGCTATTTTTATACTGAAAGCCTTGAATATCTATAAATTTCATCGCTAATGTTGTCGAAAGAACAATCAATCTGCAACTAGTTGAACTAGTATCTAGCTAACTATTTTTATGTCGCTGGTAAAAGGATTATATTTCACTTTTCGATCGAATAAAATCAATGCGTAAGCTGAAGTGTTTTTCGGTATATCAGTATTGGTTTCGAATTCCAGTCGAATATCTACAGCACCACCTTTTAATGACTCATTTTGTCTAGAACAATCTATTACGGTTAGCGGAGCTATACTTTTGAATTGTGCAGGCGTAAGAACAGGCTGATTGTCATGCTCGTAGTAAGATGATTGAAAACCATTTCATACAATTGCGCATATCGATTGCTGGCAAATTCCAGATTTAAATTATCATAGGGATATCTTTCGGAATTGAGATAAAGTGTAATATTTCTTAAATCGCAAGAATCAAATTGGGCCATATTTTTAACAGTTTTATTTTTTCGGTCTGTTTGGAAGCCTACAATAATGTGAAGCGGAGTTTCTACTTGATTAACATTTTTTATTGCCCAAGTGTGTCGTTTTGTCTGTTGTAATGCCGGATACTCGTGCAATTCCCAACTTCTAAAATTGATTTCCAACTGACTACTTTGTTCAATGTATTTTAGTAATTTTAAACGATTTACATCAGCTACCGAAATGTGCGGTACTCTCCAATAGACTTTTGTTAATTCTACTTTAAGTTTTTCATCGACCGTATTAATAACAGCATTTAAATCTTGATTGCTTCTAATAAGTACTAATTCTTGTCGAACGTTTAGTAAAATTTTTCTAAAGTCTTCAAAAACTCCCATCAACATTTCGCAGGGGACAAATATCTGAAAATTACCTTTTGAATCGACCAATCCGTCAATAGATGTTTTGGTAGGTGTCCAACCTGCATTCTCCAAGCGAATACTTTGAGTCGAATTATATGACACGTAGGCTTTCATAGTTGCAGTTATACCAACATTTCTTACACGATCAACCACTACACCATTAAGTTCATATCTAATTTCATCTAGTAGGTGAGATATGCCTAAATTTGTAAATGATCCCGTTGCAGTAGCTTTACTATCTGCATCCTTTAACAATTTACCTTCGAAACATATAACACTGTTGCACGGTAAAGTGTACACATCTTGATGTAAAATAGGTATTCGTATTTCATCGTTATTATTAAATGTTGTAGAAGAATAGGGCTGATGTGTATGTTTCTCTGCATAGACAATCGAGTTATCTTGAAAAGCTGTTTCAGTAACGTTTAGTATTTCAGAAGTCGTCATTTTTATTTGATGTAAAACAAGCGCTCTTAATATTACAGAATATTAAAATTTTTCGAATATTAACAGTAAAATTTAATTTAATAACAGTCCAGATGTTTTTTCTTTTTGATTTCCCCCTCGCCGTCACTTCTAGTAGCAGTTAGCTTCAAACCTAAAGATTTTAGAAACAGTTTATTGGCAGATGTTAATCTATCGACTGCAGGCAGCCTACTGATGTTCGAAACAAACTGATCATCCCTAATATATGTTTGTTGCGGCTGCTGCTGCTGTTGCTGAGAGTTGTATCTAACCACCATTTTGTTTCTTGAGATGCAACCTTACCGTGATGGCTTCTCCGCAGAAATTGACCAATTTACCGTTTTGATCCAGTATTTGTATGACAATGTTATCAATAATTCTCGTATTGATTGGTAGATATATAACGTTAGAGGGATTTTCTACAATCTTAAATCCTGGCGGATCTGTAGGGAAAAATTGATGAACTCTGTGTACAGCATTGCTGTTGTGATAAGTACCAGTTACGATATTGCAATCAATACATATAGTATTAACTTTAAATATATCTACAGGATTATCGGAAATATATCTACCATAAGCTTTCAATTTCTTAGGTTTGAACCCTAATAACTGTCCAATACTATCTTTAGCAGTAAAATCGATTGCTAAGGACGATTTAATTTCACTCCTGAGCGTGTTATTATTAGGCTTAATATGTAGCACAGGTTCTGCTTGGTGCTGCACAATATTTTTTTCTAGTATATCATTAGCACTACCTGCTTGAGGGGAGGGTGACTTTGTTACACCTATACCCAGTTCATGTCTAATATATTGACTTATATCGGCAACTTCATATGAACCGTGAGGTATTTCAATTACAGCTTGTTTACCATCAATATCAGTATAATGAAATTTATTATTATTCGAATCAATATTAGGTATAGTATTATAAGCTTCAAAACTGATTAATCCTATAACGTATTCAGATTTCGGATCCAGATGTATGGATGGATACTGAGCTGTGAGAACAGATTCATTTCCAGACAAGGTAAACGTCCACGACATGTTTAATAGTAGACGGTTTAACTAGAACTGAAACAAAACATCTAGAGACCTTTAATTTTAATTACATTCTCCTCCTCTTCCTTCTCTAAGAATCTTACTGGAAATAAAACAACTTTTATTAAACAATAGGTTTTATTTTTCCTTTTACATCCTTATTCAGTATACATTGCAATTGTTTATTTAAGATAGGTTCTAACAATAGAGACATTTTATCTATTCTATTCTTAAACCTCATCCTGTCGAGTGCACACAACTGCCAGTAATTGTATGGAAGTTCATCATCCTCCTCTTCTTCTTCTTTCTGACGAATTTCAACAATCGGGTCAAAGTGAACCTGCTTGTTGATTTTCCTGCTGGCGATCTTTGTCGTACAACACCAAGTCATGTTTAAACTGGGTTATTAACAAGTTCAGGTCTGGCTGCCGCTCGCTTAATTTCAAACAAGAAAGTTCCTTTGAAATATCTTTTAATTTACAATATATTTCAATATCTCTGTTCAATTTCTCCAGATTTTTAGTAAAGCGGTTGAACTGCATTCGATATTTATAGTATCGTTGCTGCTGCTTCATAATGCCAATGTGTACAATTCAGAATTCCCACACTATAAGTACATCCTCAGACGATGACGTCATCCCCCCCACATCTGCAAGTCTTGACAAGTCTGGACAGGTCTGGACAGGTTTTTCTCGCAGTAAACTGGTAGGAAGCTAACACATGGCATCGTGCAAAAATTGTAAACATAAATGCCCGCAATTTACAGAATCATAAGTTTGAAATGCCTGGTGATTATATTTAATAGGATGACAGCTGCCATTTTTGCCACTTGTCAAATATTTCACAATTTCTATTGGAGGTTTTAAGTCTCCAAAACTGTCAAAGTAAATTGCATCTTTCCCCCGTTTTATGTAAGCCACCCAATGTGTACCAAGATTGGTTTTATCATCCAAATTTACAATACCGCATTCTATATTTCGAACCTGTTTTGGTAAATCATCTCTCATAAAAATGCCGCGAAAGTTAGGAATTTTTAAACGTTTAGCGTATGATTGTAAATCGATATTTGACAAGGCTCGGTTTGGCAGCTGCATTACAAGTTTTTTGTCGTGAACAATCCGTATCCTTTTTTATAAGGTTTTAGATATAAGCCTTTACCTAAAGCTATTGCCTCCATCGTTTTATTATGTCTTTCAGACTCTGCTAATTGTTTTTTTGCCGACTGAGCATCTTTAACCACCTTTGCAATTCCTGCAGCTCCACCGCTAAGAGCTCCTAACGCGCTAAGTCCTGCAAAGATTGGAATCAAGGGTAACATTCCACCTGTTTTTGGCACACGTATTACTCGAGGAGTTTTAATAATCTTGTTTCTCTTTATTTTATTAATTGTCTTAACAGCAATATTTGTAGCATCGCTTAAGTCTCGCAGCAGTCCTCCTCCTCCTCCTAATTCAGTTCGTGCTTTTTTCACTACCTGATTGAAAGTAAGCGTATCTCCAGGTGTTCTCTTTCTCTTTTTACCAGTTTTATTTTTAGCAAAGATTGGAATCAAGGGTAACATTCCACCTGTTTTTGGCACACGTATTACTCGAGGAGTTTTAATAATCTTGTTTCTCTTTATTTTATTAATTGTCTTAACAGCAATATTTGTAGCATCGCTTAAGTCTCGCAGCAGTCCTCCTCCTCCTAATTCAGTTCGTGCTTTTTTCACTACCTGATTGAAAGTAAGCGTATCTCCAGGTGTTCTCTTTCTCTTTTTACCAGTTTTATTTTTAGCTCCCAACCCCATTTTTACTTTTGCCGTCATAGCTGTAGCTACTCCTGCAGCCGAGACACGTTCACCTAAGCTAGCGTCTGAAGCTCTAATACGTCCAATAGCATTTTTAGCTAAAATTCTGTCAGCTTTATGTCGTTCCTCCATATTATCAGAATATTTTGCATAAGCCAAATCCTGCTCACGACACGCTTGATCTAATTTGTTAATTCCAGGATCTCCTCGTGCAATTCTTTTCTCAAGTTTTGTGCCAGGCCCGCAATATTGATATCCTGGTATGTGCAATTCAAAAGGCAATTTATTAATGAGCGTATTGAGTACACCAGCACCTCGTCGGCGATGGACTGATTTGTTGTTTCGACCTCGAACCATTATATAGAACTGAGAACTGATCGATTAGGATCTTAATATATATAGATATGCGTAGCAGTTTTAGTATGAGTTTCCAAGCAGACGTCATGAGGGTAGTTAAACTAAAAAATAGTTTGCCAATAAAAAATCATGATAATCATACTGCATCTCTAAGCAGGAGACACGGACCGTTGTTACCTTCCACGATACGATGTCTTATTCTAGGTCCATCGAATTGCGGTAAAACAAACATCATTATATCGCTAATAAAAGATGTTAATGGAGTACGATTCGAAAATATTTATATATATTCAAAATCGCTGTTTCAAGCAAAATTTGAATATCTAAGTATGTTGTTTCAATTAATTCCTGAGGTTGGCTACTATACATACAGCGATGGTGTGAACATTGTACCACCCGATCAAGCTAAATCTAACAGCATTTTTATTTTTGATGACATTGCTTGCGACAAACAGGACGTTATGAGAGAATATTTTAGCATGGGTCGACATAAAAATATAGACTGTTTCTATCTTTGTCAAACATATGCATGTATTCCTAAACATCTTATTCGCGATAATGCTAACATGCTGGTGCTGTTTAAGCAGGACGATATGAATTTACAGAAGGTCTACCGAGATCATGTTAATACCGACATGACTTACGAACAATTTAAAGAAATGTGCGCATATTGCTGGAATAGTCATAAACACGGATTTTTGGTAATAGACAAAGATAGTGATTTAAATAATGGGCGCTATCGTTATGAATTTGATTCGTATATATACATTTAACAATTCTGATGTCTATTATTTGATAGAAAGCTGTCTAACTGGCTGTTTACCTGTTTACCTGTCTAGCTGTCTACCTGTCTAGCTGTCTACCTGTCTAGCTGTCTAGCTGTCTACCTGTCTAGCTGTCTACCTGTCGAGCTGTCTAGCTGTCTACCTATCTACCTGTCTAGCTGTCTACCTGTCTACCAGTCTAGCTGTCTAGCTGTCTACCTGTCTAGCTGTCTACCTGTCTACCTGTCTACCTGTCTACCTGTCTACCTGTCTACCAGTCTACCTGTCTATCTGTCTACCTGTCTAGCTGTCTACCTGTCTAGCTATCTACCTGTCTAGCTGTCTACCTGTCTACCTGTCTACCTGTCTACCTGTCTACCTGTCTACCTGTCTACCTGTCTACCTGTCTACCTGTCTATCTGTCTATCTGTCTAGCTGTCTACCTATCTACCTGTCTAGCTGTCTACCTGTATACCAGTCTAGCTGTCTACCTGTCTACCTGTCTGGCTGTCTACCTGTCTAGCTGTCTACCTGTCTACCTGTCTACCTGTCTAGCTGTCTACCTGTATACCAGTCTAGCTGTCTACCGCTTACATACTTGCGCCGATAATGAAAACGAATCAGTTCGACAATGTCGAGAGATAAGTTCGGTCGTCACATTCAGCACAGAAATCTATACTTTTACGATGACTGTGAATATTTTAATCTTCAGCATAAACGATTAGTCAATCTTGCGCAATCTCTATTGGAAGAGGATTCTGTCAACAAGACCCTCCTTAACAAAGAACTTAATAAGATTATTTATCGACTTTCCAAACACGAAAACTCTGCTAGTACAAATATAGAAATAGCAAATGAAATTATTGCAGACATTCAAGCTGAAATTGATCAACTCTACTTTTCTCTAAAACTAACTAAACCTCCGCCTAAACCTTCAGTTAGTGAAACTGTCTCATTTAGAGAGGTTCAAAATGACCCGGAAGAAAATAAACAGTTCGATTAAGGCTCAAATAGTAGATGAGTTGCATAAGCCTGCACGAATAAATTTTCGAAGGCGTCGTGTAATAGTAAAAGGATTGGATGATCTTCATCAGGCTGATTTAGTAGAAATGATACCATACTCTAAAGTAAATAAAGGTTATCGATATATTTTAGTAATTATAGATGTATTTTCAAAATATGTTTGGTTAGAGCCTATAAAAACCAAAACCTCTAAGGAAGTTACTAGTGCAACTGAAAAAATACTATCTGAAAGCGGTAGAATTCCGAAGAACTTGCAGACAGATCAGGGTAAAGAGTTTTTCAATAAAGATTTTCAAACACTAATGAATAAATATAAAATTAACCATTTCTCAACATTTAGTTCAAAAAAAGCGTGTGTCGTTGAAAGAGTAAATCGTACACTTAAATCTATTATGTGGAAGATGTTTAGTTTGCAAGGTTCATACAAATGGCTTTCTCTATTATCTCAAGTCAGTCACACCTACAATCACAAAAAACATAGTACAATTGGTAAAAGACCAGTTGATGTGAATAAGAGTAATGAGAAGGAAATTCTCAATCAAGCCTATAATCATATAAAAATGACAGATTTAAGTAATGTAAAATTTAAGGTTGGTGATCCTGTGCGAATTAGCAAATATCGAACAATATTCGATAAAGGATATACGCCCAACTGGACTAATGAAATATTCACAATCGATCAAGTTAAATTAACTAATCCTATTACCTATCTACTAAAAGATGCTTCCCATCGGTCTATTCAAGGATGTTTCTACGATCTTGAGCTTCAAAAAGTTAAATATCCAGACATACATCTCGTTGAACGTGTAATAAAACGAAAACGTAAAAAGTATTTGTAAAATGGCTTGGATTTTCAAATCAGCACAATAGCTGGATTGATGCTAAAAATATTGTCTAAATTACCACGTTGTGATGACTCATCACTTAATTTTCATGGGTGCTATATAAACCTGATGTGCTGTAGTATTTTTATCATTCTCCTGCACACGTTCCTTCCAAAAACATGGCAGATTTCAACCAGAAACTTTGCAACTTAAATGAGGTTAAAGATTGGGGAAATGTACGAGATTTGAAGATTGACGAAAAATATCTAATAATAAATGTGTATCGATGTCCGACTAAATACGGCAATAAAGTGGCGGTGGAATTGGACAACTTCAGATTCATTCTACCAGCACGCTACGATTGCCTAACAGACGCAGACCTACAACAATTAGGAGAACGTCGCTACAATATCATCTCGGGTGGCAAGTGTGGGAGCAGCACGAAACTTGTCTTCGAGGAAATCGTTCAGACAGAGATGACATCCGTAGCACAATAATTAGCTGATATGTATTTATAATAATTTTTACACATGTATGTTTTAGGTAAATAAATACAAATATATTTACATTGTTGTTTTATTACACCATTGTGCCCGATTACAGGAACATGCCAGGTTGGCCGAGTGGTCTAAGGCGCCAGATTTAAGCTCTGGTTCCCTAAGGGAAGCGTGGGTTCGAACCCCACACCTGGTAATTCTTTTTTGTTTGTCTAACAAACATCAGTACTTGACAAATTTATTTCAAGATCATTTTTGCAGATCAGCACATTTTAATCTCTAGACTCATCAACTGTATTAGCAAAAACTTCCAACTGTGTTGATTTTTCTAAAACAATGGGTTTCTTTGTTTGAATTTTTTGCAGATCAACACATTTTTTTAATCTCCAGACAACAATAGCTTCATTGTTCTCGAATTTCGTGTCGACTTTAAAACAATGGATGCCATTGTTCTACAACATCCTGCAAGAATAGGCATGTCTGTCAGACGATGACTCACATCCGGTCGAGCCTGAGAAAATGTTGATAGCTTCTGATTTACTGATAACATCCTGCAAGAATGAACATGTCTGCATCCCAGACGCTCGAGCGTGGGAAAATTTCAAAAACTACACTTTTAACCCAAAAAATTCCCGGAAGTGGCCGAGGTCAATGACCCCGACTAGGCCAATGACTCCGACCTTGACCTAGGCTAGATCCGTGACCTAGAAAAAATTCTCGGAAGTGGCCGAGGTCAATGACCCGACTAGGCCACGCCCACCGGCTAGGCCTGTGACCTTGACCTCGGCTAGGCCCGTGACCTTGAAAAAAGTTCAAGGTCAAATGTGGCCCAGAACCCGCCTAGCTACACTACTAATCTTTTGTATTGAAGAGAAAACATCAAGTCAGATTTAGTGTGAACGTTTAAGCAAGTATTTTAGACGACACGATAATAGGACCACTTGTTCTCCCCAACAGGATCAACGCAAACGGCTACGTGTTCTTTCTAAATAATCATTTGGTTGATCTTTTAGAAGATGTGCCATTGGACAAAATGGCTTCAATGTGGTACCAATATGATAGTAACCCACCCCATTATGGACTGCAAGTGCGAAGATGGTTAAATGAACATTTCCCAAGAAGATGGATAGGTCGCTGTGGTCAAATAGCATGGCCGCACAGGTCTCCAGATTTAAATCCATTGGATTTCTTCTTCTGGGGATACATAAAAGGAAAAGTGTACCAGACACCAGTTACAAGTGTTGCACAGCTCAAAGAGCGAATTCAATGAGCCTTTAATTCAGTTTCTCAAGAAATGCTTCAGAATATTCAACGAAGTATTCCACAAAGAGCTAGATCTTGCCTCAGTCAAAAAGGTGTCCACTTTCAACATATGTAAAGAAAATCGTTCATTGTTTTTCTTAATTTTCACTTTAAATAATATTCTAGCCAGGAGCCGCGAGGCGCAGTTGGGTAAGCACCAGGTTTGCATTAAGCAAGTCCTCGGTTCGAATCCCGTGGGGGTCGGAATTTTTCCGTAGCCTTGGCGATTGGCATCGGGCTCGGTGACACCATTCACAGTTGGGCACCAAATTAACTGTGCTCTACTCAGAACCACAGACCTAAGAGATAGAGTAACAAGGTCAACACATCACCAAGACACACACCTCACACAATGGTTGGCGTGCTCCAATTCTGTATCCCGAATCCGGGGCAAGTTGAGCATTGTACCGCTAAACACACACACAGACACACAGACACACAGACACACACACAGACACACAGACACACAGACACACACACAGACACACAGACACACAGACACACACACACACACACACGCACACACACACACACACACGCACACACACACACACACACACACACACACACACACACACACACACACACACACACACACACACACACACACACACACACACACACACACACACACACACACGCACACACACACACACACACACACACACACACACAATATTCTAATAAAAAATATAATTGCAGTTGTTGTTACTGTTCATATTATTAAATGCCGCCTAGACAGTGTATAAGGTGTAAATTGCAAATGTTGTTGCTTGGCGTTCAGAGAAGAGCAATAAATATATTTTTTATCGAATTGCCTTTGTATACACCCTAAGGATTAGCCCGTTCCACTTTTTGCTCCACAATTAATTTACACCCTGTATAACTGTTAGTATCCTGTATCCACTACATGTTCGTGCATCGGAGAGCGCTTGAAGCCATCGGTCCCGTTTATTATTTCGGTGATTATACCACTCCCTCTAACATCCACCAATGAAAAACGACAAAATGCATAGTTACGCATGTACTAACTTTTGATAATGTACATAGCAACTGATAAACACATACTTTCCTAATTAATAGGTGATAATCACACGCCTTCACAAACATCACGTTACCTGCTGCCAGTACAATTGTCATAACAAACCACATTAACTGTACTTTTAACATTTAAAATACACTATTCAAACTAGTGATGGGCTTATTCGAATGAAAAATAACCGGTTATCCGGTTATTAAAATAACCTATGTAATTCGGTTTTCGTTCCAAGTATTCGAATGAAAAATAACCTCATGCCGATACGTACTACGCTTTGAATATAAATTCTCTATTCAAAGGTACTACGTGCCATATCTCAGCGACCTACGCAGTGCTCGAAATTCTGTAAATATAAATACGTCATAACTCATAAACAAAGCAGGTTGTACTGAAAACACCATTTGGTTATCGCGTACCTACCTCCTATCATAAAAAATATCAAATTCTGGGGACCTGAAACCTGAACGCCTAAAAACTGCAAACGCATCAAGCTATAAAACGATTTTTTATTTTCTTACATCTCCAAAGGTTCAAAACAAGAGGCGGCGCCTTTAACCCGCCCGATCGATAAAGATAAACGTTTTACCACTGTTTTTGTTGGGATTAGCAAGCAGTCCCGCATATTTCTTTCTTTCTACAGTTCTTAATAAATACCTCTTAATTTCCAATACATAACACATAATGTAAGGTCGGCGCCTTAGAAATCGGGACACTATGATATATTTTGCATGTATTTTTTAAGTGTATAAACTGGGTTTTTGCAGTTATTATGGTTTTAATTGTTACGTCAGATTGTTTATTGTTTGTCAATTATGAAATGCCATCTCACATTAATGAAGTAACCGGAGCAAGAATACTCCAAAGACTAGAAGAACATATTACGTGTCTCGATTTCTAAGGCGCCGACCGTACATATTATGTTTTGGTTATAGATTGGAAGAAGCCGTAAAACATACAATTACAACAATATATTATTATATTATTATAAATCGCCAGCAATCGAAAACAATAAAGGTGTAACCAGATATATTTCATTCATATCCACAATTACTTATTGTACGAACTCCTTAGAAATCAAATAAAAATCATTTATACAATTATTATAATAATTAACGATTAACTGAGTTCCTCTGCTATCTGCAAGTGACGATGTCGATGCAGATGACGGTGAACCTCCAACCGGCAAACCGGCTGACTTAATCGAAACGAATCGAGAGCCAAAATTTATTCGAATGATTATTCAAATAATCATTCGGTGACTAATATCATTCGAATGCAAATAATTCGGTTATGAAAATTGTCCGGTTATGCCCATCACTAATTCAAACGTTGTTTATTGACTCGTGATATAATCTAGCCGAATGCAACTCGTGTCTTCTTGATTATCAAATCGTTTCTGTTTCCACTCGATATCTCCTTCGGACTCGCGTGATTACCAAACAATATATTTCGTGTAAACAGAACTGATTATTTGATAATCAAGAACCCACTAGTTGCATTATATATGACAATCGTTAGGTTACGTCAGAGGCTCTTGCGCAACTTAAAGAGCTCAGATGCCAGGCTTCCTAACATACTTTTCGAAAATGAACAATTATTAGGCGTTTAAAAATTAAAAATATTAAAAAATATAAAAAAACTTGGTTTTGTTAACAATCGCGTTAATAATGCTTCAGTTTTCGTTATGGCCAATAATGACCGAATTACATACATTTTCAGGTTGTAGAAAAAAATAAACAAAATTTAAGTTTTAGTTTTACGGATTAATTATTCCTTACAGTCTATGGTATCTCCATAAATTACTTATGTTATGCTGAAGGTTCAATATAAAATGCTTCGTTTTCAATGCGGGTGACATCAATCAAAGCAGTTCTACATAATTTGTAATCCGTTAAGTGTCGCTGTTTCTATGTACAGCAACTTCTGATTATAATCTACTTACTAATTACAGTTCATAGTGTACAAGTGCTAATATTATAGATACTACTATGTGTAAAATTAAAAAGGTGTTGTATAAAACTATCTGCGAGTATTGTTTGGACAGCTAGATTGTAGTACATCCTCATAGCTCCAAGATATTACTTAATAGTTCTAATAATGTAATAGTGTTTTTATTGGAAATTTTGATATAAAAAAACACTCAAAGTGGACAACCGTCGATGTAAATTCAAAATCCTAGAACAAACAAGCATCAACTTTGTTTTTGTGTGCAGAAGCAACGACATTAATTTTAACCGGTTTAGTGTAGATTTAATTGGTACAATTGAAAATGTAAATACAAAGTAGATTAATCTGATATTATCTAAAAATGTCAAGTTTCCAGGCATTTTCTTATTGTACTACATTTGCACTTAGCCCCACTTTAAATTATGATTTTCATAATCGCCCTTTAATTTTTTATATTTTTGCTTTGGTTTTGAAAATTACGTTATTTCATTTATAAATTCCCGCATAAATGAGTTTTGTGTTTTCAAATAACAGTTCCTGGGATTTGTAGGTCAAGATTTGCTCTTTAACTTATCGACTGACCTTCGCAAGGCCAATCGAAGAAACACTTCTGGGGTACTCAAACTCAAACGGAAGGAACCAGAACTACACGCAATCTTATGGAAATTAGTACGTGGAAGTTGGTATCATTTATACGAGAAAACAATTCTAGTTTTTATATAAGAAGACTGGGATACGAAACATTTCATGGCATCGCTAAAATATTGTGTAGAAAAGAAGTTGACGGTTAGGTGACCCACAATACACTAGTGTAAAACGCCAGCGTTTGTCGTCCTAGTATTTATACTAGGTTTGATTATGCGATTACAACAAAAATATCAGTCAGTACATAGGCCAACCTAGAACATCATCCTAACACGTTAGCTCTAAACCTACTAGACAACAGTGCAAACATTCAAAGGTTACATAGACACAAACCGCTAGACCTACCTCATAGATTTGACTAATTAAGTTATTAGAGAGTTTTTGCGAATGCGCTACGCTAAAATAGAGGCCCGTCCGCTAAAGCTTATGTTACCTAGCGACGTCAACGATACAGCTATCAAAATAAAAATTTTCGATTTTAGCGGAACAGTATTGTAACGCTAATTTAACGTGAAGGTGTGCAAAAACTCGCTATTATTATAAAAACCTTATTTTTAAGTAACTTCTGAATTTACAATAGTAAATCGCTGGGTTTCAATCTTACGTCATTGATTCACGAATTATAATTTACGAAACCTGTTAAATAAAAAAAAATATTTATTCAAGTTACGGAGTTACATAGCTATATGCACTTTACAATGTGACTACTAAATGCTAACTGACCAGTGTTGCCAATTCTTGATTTTTTTCGTAATAGAAATTTTAAAAAAATAGTAATAGATTTGGCAGTTTGGGTAATAGACTAATAATAATTTAAATTCTACTCAAATCCGTTAAATCATCAGTTTTTTTACTTCCTTTTACGATAAAGGAAGTATTGGATTCACCCCAAAAATTCGAAATTGAGTTTTCAATAGATCTTCACGTTTTCGAGTCCCCTGAACCCAAACAACATGTTTATGTTCATTGGTCTGTCTGTCTGTGTGTGTGCCTGTGAACAGAATATTTCAAAAACGAAAAGAGGTATGGAGTTGAAACTTCATATATAAGTGTACTATCTAGATGCGGCAATAAGCTTTTAAAGAAAATCGCATAACCGGAAGTATGGTGTTTACTCTTGTGATTTTTCAGTTTTTTAAACTTCAAACTTTACATTTTTTATTACATTTTTTATATGTATTGATGTGAGGTAGGTGATTTTCAAGTTGAATAACTCTAAAATGGGTTTCTTTTGTTTTTTTTCCTATTTTTTCTACTAACTCCTATTTTAAATGGAAATGCTTAAAAATTTTTGGCTAATTATAAGATTACTGTAAAAGGAAGTTGTGTGCGTGTATCACACCAGATTTTTATGTTAGCGTTAACTTTTTAACTCGGTCTGTAGACTAACTACGGAAAGTTACATATCCTATTTTGACTTCCTTTTACAATTCACCCCAAAAATTCGAAATTGAGGTTTCAGATCTTCACGTTTTTGAGTCCCCTGAACCCAAAAACCATGTTTTTGTTCATTGGTCTGCTGTCTGTCTGTGTGTTTGTCTGTGTGTCTGTTTGTCTGTCTGTCGGTGTGTCTGTGAACAGAATAGCTCAAAATCGAAACGAGCTATGGCGTTGAAACTTCATATATAAGTTTTATGTACTCTCTAGATGCGACAACAAACTTGTTAGCTATATTTATCTATAAATTCCTTTACCTACCTTTAGGACATCGCTATATCTCTTAGTTAACAATCGATCACTATAAAAATATATTTGAGGCCCGTCTCTAGCATCAGTGAAGACGTCGCGGATTCTAGTTTATGATGATATAATTGGCGCCAACAAGTTAAACTCAAATATACTGATATAAGCCAAGAAACTTGTAACTTCACTTTCTATCAACTAATAACAATACGATTATTGAACTCCCTATCGAAATGATAGAAAGCAATACGTGTAGCTGGTTTTATTACTACTCGAACATTACTACCATCGATCAGACAATTAGCATCTTTACTATTACTACCTCACGCAGGGTACCCCAAATAGTTTAACTTAAACCGCTCGTAAGTTTAATTGTTACACAGTTTTTATATGCAAAAATATAATCAGATTCTAGCTACAACACTTATCTTTGTGCCGATATACTCGCAGACATTTAATACGTCCCGTTACTCCTATCACATGTCAGCTTGACAGGTTCCAACCTCGGCTGTCATTCGCTATACATCGACCCCCAATACTGCGGTAGATTAGCTTTCCAAGATTTTCCGCCTAATAGTTGTTGCTGTAAATCGAATTTCCAGGTAACAAAAGGCAAATTCCACATTAAACTACATACCCTGTTCACAGGCAATAAACTTCGCAATCGTTGTATTCGTGTTTCCCAGATCGCTTCACAGCTTGAATATAAATATTCATTGGAAAAATGACATCTGCTTAATGATCTCCCTTACAAGAACGGCTGGCCAGTAACCCAATTCTTTACTATCACCAAACCATAATAAATGGCGAGATTGTCATTTACACCCCACGAAAACTCTTGCCTTATTTAAAAGCTGATATACAAATTTTCTCTCAAACAAAACCAACCTTGTTTTTATATCTCCTCTAGCAACGAACAAAGCCAATCTGATATTAATTTTTATCGCGTTACTCTCACTAGATTCCTCATTCAACACTAGTATTAATATCAAATGCTTTTGACACGTAACAAACTCCCCCCTTACCAGAAAGGAAAAATTTCAACGAAATTTTTAACTAAATAAAAACTTTATCCTAAAAGGATACATACATATACGCTAGAGAGTCATTAAACCGTCTGTCATAAGACGTCTCTAACAATTAACCTAAAAAAAAAACCAATACCCACACCACAAACAAGCAACTACACTGTAGAGACGGTGATGACCCCAGGAGGAACCCAGGACCAGATCAACCCCACGACAAGGATCAAGATTGTTCGTCGCTGCTGGATGTAAATGCTGCGCCGGTGAACAACCCTGTAACAACCTGTCGTGACGAAGCTCCACCCCCATGAACCCCACAAAATCACTCCAAATCCCCACAGCGTACCCCCCCTGACAACTTCCAATAAACCCCCGAGGCGGAAGCACACCTCCACACAGTTTCAGGTACTGTCAGACCGAAAATAGTTAAGCCAAAACGAAGAATAACCAGGGTTTTCCTTTTGACACGCCTGGGGAGGAAGTAACCCCAGTGACAGAGGGTTAAAGAAACCAGAAAAGTGAGAGGCAGAAGCCAACATCCACACAACTCTCATACGCTCCGACGGAGGGATCCTTCAGCGCCCCGAACGGCCTGAAGAAAATCCCCACCAATCTTCATCTTACATCCAACAATCACTCATCACCAGAGATTTCATCCGCACCAGATCAAAGAGAAATAAACGAAAACAAATTGTCATTCATCTAAGTAAACAGTTCATTCAAAACAAAATCGACATTCACTACATTACAAGAGAGAAATATAGACAAAGCTTTAAGAAGAAAAGAAGGCGAAGAATGAAGGACTGGTCATCTTAAAAATTTTGTTTTGTAGGGAAACACCCTATATCCCCAAACCCCAAGGGATACCTAAAAGAAACGAAGAAGTTGTACTTCTTTAACGATTAATCTCGTTACCCTTATGTCCCCTTAGGAAAAAGCAGGATAACGTAACGCTCTTCCAATACAATCAAAAAGAAAACCATCCATTAACATTTCCCAACAGGGAACTCCCTATATGTTATACCCAAAAGAGGGAAAAGAACAAGATATTAAAGTTTCCCAAATAGTGTCCTTCCCGACTGTGCCCTTCCAACCACCATATACCTTAAAATGGGGAAAGAACAAGATCTTAAAAGTTCCCCAAAGAGTGACCTACCCTACTGTGCCCTTCCAACCACCCTATGCACATCACACATCATTAATTCATCTCAGAGTTATCATAAGGTTTCAAATCCTTGGCATGCCAAGTCCCCTTTAATATTTTTCCGTCAGGATCTTTGAGTTCATAAACCCATCGTGAAAACTTTCGATTAATAATAAACGGTCCTATAAATTTTGCAGCAAGCTTGGAAGTAAACTGACGAGCAGCATCCGATAACACATAGTGTCTACGCAACACTGCTTGATCCGGAACGAACTCGAAAGGTCGTCGACGAAAGTCATAGCGAGTTTTTGACTTTTGATAAGCCTTATCCAAACGACGTTTAACATCAGCATACAGTTGCTTGAGGACTATAGAACGATTATCTAAATCTCTATCCCGATTAAATTGAATTTCCGGATTTCCATCACCAACTACCGGTTCGTGATTTAATATGATTTCTCTGCCAAAATTAATGAAATATGGAGTTTTTCCCGTAACTTCATGAACTGAGGTACGTATAGCACAAACTACGTGAGACAAATATTTATCCCAGTCTCGATGACGGTCTGATACGTAAGCTGTCAACATAGTTTTCAGCACTCTGTTTATACGTTCCGTAGGATTAGCTTGAGGATGATAATTGGCAGTGAACGAAATCTTACAGCCATACTTCTGATTTAAAGTTTGAAACTCATGACTGCGAAACTGAACGCCATTATCACATATGATTCGCTTGGGAACCCCAAACATCAAAAATACGTCTTCCTCAACAATACGTGAGATAACCTTAGCTGATGCTGTACAGAGCGGAAACACTAATGGAAACTTACTAAAACAATCAGCCACTACGAATATATACGCGTATCCTCGTACTGAACGAGGTAAAGGACCTACAATATCACAACAGATTAGTTCCCAAGGCTTCGAAATTAATGAATGTCCACCCATATACCCTGCAGGGGCTCTCTGTTCTGGTTTAATTCGTTGACACGTTTTGCAACGGCGAACATAAGCAGCCACATCATAACGTAGTTTAGGCCAGTAGTATCTTTGTGCAATACGATGAAAAGTTTTATTAACACCCGTATGACCAGCGGTCGGAATATCGTGATTTTGTTTGATAACTTCTTGGCGTTGAGTCTTTGGAACAACCAGTTTCCAATGATCTTCATCATCTGCCAAGTCTGGATAATCGGTTCGAACATATTTATACAATTGACCGTCACTAACTCTCCAATGGGGAAATTTTCGAGGATTGTTAATAACAAATCGACACATACGATGATACCATGGATTACCAGCAGGACCAAACTGAACGTTAATAGCATCAATAACAGGAACAGCACGAGACAAAGTGTCAGGCACAACATGTTCTTTACCTTTTCGATGAATAATGTCAAAATCATATTGTTGAAGGCGAACTGCCCATCGAGCGATACGACCAACAGGGTCTTTAATACTATTAAGCCATTTTAAGCTATAATGATCAGTTACTACCGTGAACTTAGTTCCCTCAATATATGGTCTAAGTTTTTCAATAGCAAAAAGGACAGCGAGGCATTCACGCTCTGTTGTGCTAAAATTTCGTTCGTTTCTAGTAAGCGACCGACTAATGTAACATATAACTTTCTCTCCATCAGCTTGATGTTGAGTAAGTACGGCACCAACACCATAACCAGAAGCATCCGTTTGAATAACAAAGGGTACAGAAAAATCAGGGCAAGCTAATATCGGAGCAGATATCAAATGTTCTTTAATATCACTGAAGGCTCGTTCACAATTACTATCCCAGAAAAAGTTCGCATTCTTGCGGAGCAAGGATGTAAGAGGTCCGATAAGTGAAGAAAAATTCGGAACAAAGCGACGGTACCATGACGCCATACCAATTACACGACGTACTTCCTTCACTGACACAGGAGTAGGAATACGATTAATTGCAGCTACTTTTTCTGGGTCTACTAATAAACCGCGTGAATTCACTACATAACCGAGATACTTAAGTTCTGGCTTACAAAAATGACATTTATTTTGGCTTAAAGTAAGACCAGCAGCTAATAACCGAGACACAACCTCACGAAGAGTAGAAAGATGTTTTTCGAAAGTTGGCGTACAAATTACAATATCGTCAAGATACGTAAAGACATATGGTTCCAAATCAGCACCAATAACCCTATCAATTAGGCGTTGCCACGTTGCCGGCGCCGTATGCAAACCAAACGGTAGGCGGCGAAATTGAAATAACCCCCTATTAGGCACAGTAAACGCTGTTAAAGGGCGTGAAGAAACAGCCACAGGTATCTGCCAATATGCGGATTTAATATCAAGAGTCGTAAGATAATGTGCGTCACGAAGTTTATCCAAAGTACTTGATACATATGGAATAGGATAAGCATCAGGTTGACTGACTTTATTAAGTTGGCGATAATCAACACAGAACCGATAACTACCATCTTTCTTTTTAATCATTACTATTGGAGATGACCAAGCAGAAGTCGAAGGTTCTACCACTCCCTCATCCAACATTTTCTTTAACTCAAGATCTACCTGTTTCTGCAGAGCAGGAGAAATAGGATAATATCGCTGCTTAATAGGCGACGATGTGGTTTTAATCTCATGTTCAACAAGATGAGTGCATCCTAACTTATTTCCCATTTTACTAAAAACTTCTTTGACAAAACAATCTAATTGTTCTCGCTGAACTTCAGATAAATGTTCTACAGCCTGTATTGCATTAACTTCCGGGATCAAGTGATCTTTCGAGAAGGTCCATTCGTTAATTCTAAGATCGGTTACAATACCCATTCTACGCAAAAAATCGCATCCCAAAATCAATGTATGGGGTACGGAAGGCACAACTAATAACTCACAAGTACAAACTCTATCGCGAAGCATAAGTGGTACTGTAACTATACCTAATATTTGACATTCTGCACCGTCAGCAACATTACATGTCCTATCTTTACTTGGTGTAAGCCTACAATGACCTTTCAACAGCTCCCATCCCTTTCTACCAACAACAGTATGCGAAGCACCCGAATCTAACAATCCAAGAATCTCATTACCAAAAATTGAAACTTTAAGATACGGTCTCTCATCAGGACCTGCGTGACTTAAAATATAATCTAAAACAGCTTTAGAACTAAAATCCGAATTATTTACAACATTGACCGAAGAATTTTTTCGACACCGCGCTATTCGGTCGTCTAGCGGCGTCGACCCCCATTTCCCGAACATGAAGGGCATGTACGGACAGTAAAATCAGGTCGTCCACAACCATAGCAATATTGTTTACTATTTGCTGAACAGTTACGCGCAAAATGATTCGGTTTATCACATTTCCAACATCTCAAATCAGAAGGCTTGGTTGAATTGATTACGTTCGGTGGGTTATTACTACGAGTTTGAACGTAACCCTCATTTGAGGATACATTCACTGTATGAATCCTAGCATTACATTTCGGCTTTTGATAGGCTAGATCGGGTTCTAACATTCGATTTCCCTGAGTGGGAGGTCCACGGAACCGTTGTGCACGCACATGTGCATCTTCAACAGCTTTACACACTCGAAGTAATTGTGAAAAGGAAACTATGTTCTCTAAAGCCAGTTGGGTTTGGAAATGTGGTAATAAATTCCTACGTATTAGATTAAGGCGCTTTGTTTCAGAAGGCATCGATGGTAACCGATGGAATAAGTTTTCCATTATCGACACAAATACGGTCACGGGTTCATCGGCCCCCTGAGTACGATTGCGTATTTCATCCCATAAGCAAGCTTCATAATCACATGGAAGAAAAGCTGAACGTAACGCATTAACTAACTGGTCCCAATTATACAAAGTATTTTTAACCGATCGATACCAAATCAAAGCATAATCGGTGAAAAATTCAACAGCCGAAGTAAAAAGTTGTTCCTTAGTAACCCCACGCGCCATTCGCAATTCTTCAATACGCTCTAGGAAACTAGACAATCCCGATTGACCATCGAAACGAAGGTTCCATTTATTCATCGGAAGGTAATTGTTATAACGTGGAGTAGCATCAATGACTTTAGTGCTGTTCAAACCAATAGGTGTCGGTAACGTTTGAAACTGTTGACTATCAATTACATTTGAATAATTAAAATGGTTTGGTGATTGATTGGCTTGTAATGGCTCATCGTCAAGGTCCATCAAGTTAACTGTTTGTGAACTAGAAGGAACTACAGGTTCATTTTCAGATGTCAATCTGGACTCGAGATCGTCCAAAGCCCCTAAACACCTATTATATAGCTCATCTTTATCATCTGCTGAAGACCCCTCAAAAACTAACCGTTCTAGTCGATTTGAAATATGTACCAAGCGGGTCTGAATACGTTTATAATCATTACCACCCCTAACAAATGACTCAGAAGCTAGTATCTCTTCCACAAGAATGTCAAGCTTCCTACTGCATATATCCAATTCTTCTACGTTATTCAATTCTACTTCCGGGAACGAAGCATTTCCCGTCTTCTCTAACCTAATACGCGCTCTAAGCAATTTACGCTTTTCCGGCATATTTCCCTTACAAACAACTCCCCGTATTCGTAATTCATAATCTATCTCGTCTACCAATAACCTATCAACATCCATTCTGATTCCTCAAAGTAAAACCCTTTTTACCACAAGTATACCGTTTTATGTATTATTCTCAAAGTAATTCTTTGGTTTGTCACGTTCTGACGATATTTTTCCACTTACATAAACGAGTACAGAAAGTTATGTATAACTATTGTCAGTATTGCTCCTTTCTATTATAGTACGACCTAAAGGTATATGTTCCAATCTTGTTAAAGCCCCCGTTAGCTCTTCAAAAATCTTATTAAAGCCCCCGTTGGGTGCCAAACTTGTTAGCTATATTTATCTATCAATTCCTTTACCTACCTTTAGGTCATCGCTATATCTCTTAGTTAACAATCGATCACTATAAAAGTATATTTGAGGCCCGTCTCTAGCATCAGTGAAGACGTCGCGGATTCTAGTTTATGATGTTATAAATGGCGCCAACAAGTTAAACTCAAATATACTGATATAAGCCAAGAAACTTGTAACTTCACTTTCTATCAACTAATAACAATACGATTATTGAACTCCCTATCAAAATGAAAGAAAGCAATACTTGTAGCTGGTTTTATTAATACTCGAACATTACTACCATCGATCAGACAATTAGCATCTTTACTATTACTACCTCACGCAGGGTACCCCAAATAGTTTAACTTAAAACGCTCGTAAGTCTAATGGTTACACAGTTTTTATATGCAAAAATATCATCAGATTCTAGCTACAACACTTATCTTTGTGCCGATATACTCGCAGACATTTAATACGTCCCGTTACTTCTAACACATATCAGCTTGACAGGTTCCAACCTCGGCTGTCATTTGCTATACCTCGACCCTCAATACTGCGGTAGATTAGCTTTCCAATACTGTCCGCCTAATAGTTGTTGCTATAAATCGAATTTCCAGGTAACAAAAGGCAAATTCCATATTAAACTACATACCCTGTTCACAGGCAATAAACTTCGCAATCGTTGTATTCGTGTTTCCCAGATCGCTTTACAGCTTGAATATAAATATTCATTGGAAAAATGACATCTGCTTAATGAACTCCTCTACAGGAACGGCTGGCTAGTAAACCAATTCTTTACTATCACCAAACCAGAATAAATGGCGAGATTGTCATTTACACCCCACGAAAACTCTTGCCTTTTTTAAAAGCTGATATACAAATTTTTCTCAAACAAACAAACGTTGTTATTATATCTTCCCTAGCAACGAACAAAGCCAATCTGATATTAATTTTATCGCGTCACTCTCACTAGATTCCTCATTCAACACTAGTATTAATATCAAATGCTTTTGACACGTAACAAGGACTATAAATAGCTCACACCGACCTTCAGTAATTAGTGCGACTTGCACTCTGATGATGTAAGCTGCAAGGTCTTGCGAAACGTTAGTGAATATGGAGCACAAACAGCAACAAGGTCAAATCTGCCTAAGTATCCTCGTTCTCAAGATACTCAAACAACACGAGCCACCAAAGAGCATGGCCATCGCGCGGTTTCTTGCTCGAGTTCACAAGATGCAAGGCATATTAAACCAGAGAATGCTGGGTGTTCATCCACAAATACTACGCGGTCTAAGCCGAAATTCTATGTTAAGAAGAATAATTCGAGTAACGGCAAAAACCTCAAACAGTATATTTATGGTAATCTACATTTCTATAAATCACCAAGCCGCCTTACGGCAGCTTGGGAAGGCAAGAGTGTCAGGGCATTTTTAAAGGAATTGCTACTAGGTGTCCAACCTGTAAAAAGTTTTTTTTGTGAGCTACTAGCATTAAATGAACACCAAATAAGTATGTCACCACAAATCGACGATTATGGTCGGCAGGAAGAGAAGAAATCGTCACTGCTTTTATTAATTTTTTAAATGTGCGACTAAATGTGGAGAACGACTCCACCATCTCTACTATGAAATCGCTGTTGGACGCGTCTTCCCCAACAGAGTTGATCAATGCTGGCCGAGAACTAGTAAAAACTCTTTTTGGAGAGGACAATGTAAGTAATTTTGCTGATAGCGTTTGTGATAACTGGCCTGCTATTAATGAATTACTAAAATTAGACACCAGAGCCGTTGGCTGTAAATATAGTGTCCAACTAAAAAATATTGTTGCAAAAACCACAGGTATTGTCCAAAAACTATTTTGTGTACCTAATATTATTCACATTGCCACATTCTATGACCACAGAAACGGTCATATCGCATTACAATCAAATAAAATCAAAACATAGAACTTCTCTAATGGAAGAATATATGAACTACAAATTGTTTATTTCACTGAATAGAATTGACACTGCACATTACGATCCTTGTCAGGCTGTGGCCGAATTTTTGAAAAAAAAGATCGTAGATTTAGAGAACCACATTTGGAACTTTACGCCCAGCGGGATTTCGCCAAAAATTTTTTTAGAACAACTGGAGGCATTTAATAGTATTTTTGTTTATCTTTTTTAAACTGATATTTCTTAATATTGTTTAATATTTTATTTGTTCTTTGTTCAATGTTCTGAATGTAAATGTTGTTTATTTTATAACTTATAAATTAATGTTTTGTGCATTTTAGTGTGTATTTTCTATTTTTACCTTGTCCAATTCAAGACTTACTGGGTGTCCAAATTTAATTATTGGGTGTCCATTTGGACACACAATTATATCTTAAAAAATGCCCTGAAGAGTGTTGCATGTTCGCTAGAATATATCACTGGACTAGCAATCGAAAAACCAAATTTGCGATATAATGTAATGTAATGGCAGAAAAAAGTAATGCTCCACGAACAGGACCGGACTTCACGAGTATCGTAGACTGCACACTCCCGTGAGCTGGCTTAAGGATGATCGAGGGTCCATACCGCTACCTCCCGACGGAAACCGACCTGTGGTAAGTGCCGTCCGGTGTTGTCTAAAATTCCGATAATATTATAGTAACACATTTGGCTGTTATAAGAATAAAAACTAACCTTCAATAATTTAGAAATAATTGTGGAAAGTGGGATTAAATATCCTATAGAAGCAGTTGCAAGTATAAAATATAGTGGCGTTTAAATTGATCAACGTCTAGATAGAACAGACAAAACTTTTTTTTGCAAAATTAAGACCCAATTTATTTACTTTCAAAAAATTAAAAAAGAAATATCAGAATATATGAAATTAACTTAATTTCAGTGCTTAGTTTATGGGTGTTCGTACGTCTCATGTTTGTTCTCAATTGCATTAAAGAAGGATGTGAAAGAGGAGTTGCGCCAGGTCTACTGATCGCAAAAATAGTAGTTTTAAAAGTTAAAACCCTCATATTTTGGAATGGTTTTGCTTCGCTTAGTTAATATTTTGAAACTTTCGTTAAATTTGTAAAAATTGTAAAATATTTTATCTATAAAATTCCGAATTTTTTATTTTTATTTGTAAAGTTCAGAAATAAACGTTATTGAAAACGGGTTAAATTGAACTGTCAATGGAGCGACCCCCCACCCAATCCAGCTCTACTCTGCGTCAATCCAAAACAAAACCGCGTGTGCTGTGACATTTGCAGCCGGCGGCGACGTGGCAACGCCGCACCACCACACCTACGAACGTGTGGCAGCGGGAGTGGAGGACAGGTACGTCAGGTGGGAGACAACAACGCAGCTTACGTAAATCGGTTACACATGGTCGCCGGTCGGGACCCTCGGAATTGTGGGGGGCTGTAAACAGTGCCGAGCGAGCGCTAGCGGAGCACGCGGCGGTATGTAACGATCGTGCGGTGTTAGTGATCAGCTGTCAATCGAGTGCCACCGTCCTCAGAATGGCCCTGCCGCTCCCCATCTCGTGCTCGCAGCGAGTCAAGGAGGTGCTCACGAACTCAAGCATCGACCAGCTCGAGATCGGCGCCAGCATGGCAACGAAAATCCTGGCCCCCGTCAAGACGGAGCAGCAGATCCTGGAAAACTCGATGCTGGAGGACGACCCCAACGCCAACTGCGCCGTCACGCAGGACGAGAAGGTGCGCCCGCGGTGGGGCCCGCAGCACAAGGGGGCGCAGGAGCTCGCCAACCTCTACACCACCGGTAAAGAGCCCCATTGAACTGACTCAATCGGCGTTATGTAAACTTTGCCCATGAATGAAATGCCGACGCTCTATTTTTAAGATTGCAGGATTCGTGCCAACTGGTGCAGTTTTTAATAAGTTGTCACTGAAAGAAACCCTTGAGCACACAAAAGCAACGCCCCACTTAATTCACTAACAGATTAAATTAGTTCGTACCTAATATGGAGTAAAATGGAAGATAAAATATGATTATGACATGCGTACCCTTGTATTCAACAAGTTTCATTGAGAAAATTATTTTGGTTGGCACTCTGCCCTAAAGTTTTTGGAAGGTTGAGGAGCTGAAGACGATTTAAATGATTTCTGTGAATAATAAATAATAACCATTTCGGCTTAATGACTGTTTTGACTGCACAGTTTTTAATAGTGTTTACCTGAAGTGGTGTTCTTATCTTTCTAATTGGAGGTATAGTGATTACTGAAAATTAATTATAAGTTGTAGTATACTATATTTATTTTCATCTCGATATTAACTTAATTGCAACTATTCCACCACTTGTTCAAATCTGTGTAGTATACGGGGGGTGTACTTTTTATGTATTCAAAAGCTTTAAATAGGTACCTATAGAAATCTTTGGTAATATTTGATCATGACTACAAAATACCTTTAAATACTGCATTGATGTACTGGAGTATTAACCATGGGTTCTTTTTAAAAGTATACATAGGGAATACTCGTATGTATACTAAAAAGAAAAATTTATTAATTTTTATTGTTTTACCCTATATGTCGGCAACCAATTATACAGCAAACTTCAATTTTAAGAGTTTTAATTTAAAACAAATCACATGCTGTGGCAAAAATAAGGGAATTTTTTTTAGTATACATGCGAGTATCCCCTATGTATACTTTTAAAAAGAACGCACCGTACTTAAAATGTATTCAAAGACTTTATTATACCAAATAGAGTGCCATATTAGCTTATTACAGTAGTTTTTATTTATACACAAATATTACTCAAACATATCTATTACACAGAACGTACTGTCTTTCACATTAAAAAATTTCATACCTTTCATTATTTTAAATTGACTATATTATGGCTCTTGTGCTCTACTTGAAAAATAACACCGTTTTGTTGTAAACAGGGGTCAGTAGAAAATTGCAGGTAGGATATATACATAGTAATCTACATATTTTGCATGTAGAATATAATATATTCATATTCATATTATGAAGTCAAAAAAAAATATTTTTCAAAATTTGTATTTTTTTATCAAAAACAGCAAATAGTTAATTATTTGGAGTAATAGGAACAGCTTGTTAAAAAAGCTATTAAATATTTACATTAAAAGAATGGAAAATTAAATTGCAAATAATAGCTTAGTTACTTGAAAAATTTGTATATTGACTAAGTATGTAATGTAACATTAATAACTAGTAGCAAAGAGTATAGTATACAGTGTGTGCCAGGATTGATGTACAAGAGCTGAGATGGACTAAACATTTTTGAATTTTATTTTAATATTGTGGGATTAGGTCCAGCTTGGCCTGAAGAGAATTTTAAGAATATTTTCAATTTTTGAAAAAACAAGTTCGCCTTGACAGTGAATCGAAAACTATTTTCTTTTCAGGTAAACTACCCTTTTTGTTCTTGATACGGCAAAATTTTACCAAGAAAAGTTGTACAGAATGATAAATTATGGCTCTATACAACATTTCAGGAAGATTACGTACTTAAATTAAACCGTTAAAATTGTATTTATTAAAAACTAACTGGCCCGGCAAACGTTGTTCTGTCCAAAAATAATTTGTCTCTGAAACCGCGTTTCACCACTATAGAGTTTTAATTTTATGTCATGTCCATCGTCTTGGATAAAAATAAATGCCATTTTCGCAATCAACGTCCAAAAAAACCTCAATAATGATACCCATATCGATTTTTAGGCTTATTTACCCCATATTACCCCCTAAGGGGTCGATTTCCGGAAAATCACGAAATACGTGTTTGCTTATTCGTCTTTAGACGTACTCCTACGAAGTTTCAAGTCGAAATGTCGATTTAATATTATTTTTCCATACAAAATGGGAACCGTCATTTTACCCCTTTAGGGGTTGAATTTCGAAATATCCTTCCAACCCAGCGTTGTCCGGGCATAATATTACATGAACTTATGCGTGTATGTTTTGAACATGACTTTTTCATTGTTCTATTCCGGTTTTTCCATCCTGAAAAAAATTTGATTTTGCCTAATTTTCCGAGTGTTCCACTCCGATTTTCCCATTTTTCTCTTCGAAAAGCCATTCATAAACGAAAACACGAAATCCCATACAAAATCATCTTTTCGATTTTCCGAATTTTCCGACTTTTCCGATGGATTTTCCCAAAATTTTCTTTCATACAAACCTTGTCCTGACAATTACGAACACAACAAACAAAAATGAGCCAAATCGGTTGAGCCGTTTTCCAGTGATGATGTAACATACATGAGGCAATTGATTTTTATTTATATAGATGATGGTTTGATGTAAGTAGAAAGAACTTCCTGAAATTGTGCATAGGGCCATAATTTTCCATTCTGAACAACTTTACTTAGTAAAATTTTGCCATATTATAAACAAAAAGGGTAGTTTACCTGAAAAGAAAATACAATTTATTTTGTTTAATCTAAAAATAACAATTTAATCTAAGGAGCTAGATCTTCCTGAAGTTTTGTATAAGGCCATAATTTATCATTCCAAACAACTTTTCTTGGTAAAATGTTGCCGTATCATGAACAAAAAGGGTAGTTTACCTGAAAAGAAAATAGTTTTCGCTTCACTGTCAAGTATCAAAAACTAAAAATATTCTTAAAATTCTCTTCAGATCAAGCAGGACCTCTTCCCACAATCTTAAAATAAAATTCAAATATTGTTAGTTTATCTCACCTAGGGGTACTAGCACTAGCTGACAATATATTACTATGTATATTATAATCATTATCTTTAAAAAAACGATGCGGTTTCTAATATTGCAGGTAATTTTCCATTTTCTTGATTTTTTCTGTCTAAATCACTACATCAAGATTCTCGTTTAGCTTTGCTACTCGTTATTTTGTTTCTTGTAACACTTAATGGGATATCTTCTTCGTGTTCATTTTCATTATCATTTAGTTTTGAGTCAATAACTGACGGAATATTACATAAGTTTCTGATAATAATAGTAATGGTGAGGCACTAACACCCCATAATGATTTTAAATAATAAAAGAAGTCATACATTGCATTAAAAAAAACTGAAATTGCTCTTAATAAGTTTTATAAATTGAACGAAGACTGGCAACCTTACCTGTCTGCTTTCAATCTTGGCATAGCTGCATTTTTAAAATGTTTTTAACAAACTAAACTAAACATAATGCTACACATTTTTTATCACTTCAATAACTGAAATTTCTGAGCTTCCTAAAGATTATGTCGTGGTCTTCCCACATCCATTTTTGCAATCACTTACTGCTGTGGTCGAGCCTATGGTTGATAAGTTACCCGTATAACAAACTGACAACTACTGATGAACTGCATGACTACCTTGCTGTTTATGCAGCACTGACGCATCAGTTCATGCTGCAGCTTGCTTAGTTAAATATTCTACATGTAAAGTGCAGAAAATAATTTTCTACACATAATGATCCAACCCTGGTTGTAAACTGTAATGTAGTATCTTGAAAAATTTTAAAAGTGGCTGTTCAAAGTCACCTCGTAAGTGTAGGCACTGAATGTAAGGTTTAGTTGCTGATAACTTCAAAGGCATATGATATGCACGTTCAATCTAACCCCACCATGAAAAGGAGTGGACAAAATTGTATATTTCATCACTCAAAATTCTAAAATGAACATTCAAACTTAAAACAACTTGATTTGTGAAATGGAGATTTAACACTTATAATTTTAAAGGCATGGAGATTTTTTAATAATAATAATTTATAACAAATAGCGCAAATTATACTGGGTGTCCGTTCGCAAAGTCGAACATAGGCGATTAACATTGTATTGAACGTTTTTGCCGATTCCTGCTCGCCAATTCAACTTACAGGGAAGGTAATGGTATCAATGGAAAGATAAAACTATTACGCATCAAATCATATCAATAATAATATTGAAGATGCGATTTTTATTTTAAAATACTAATTTAAAACTTGGGAATTTTTAAATAGGCCATGCCTTGCTTTTCAAGTTCGATAGCATTTGTCAAAAAAATTGGTATTATAATTAGTTCGCGTAAATCAGGTATTTTCTGTTAACGTCTCTTAAAATTATCTACAGAAAAATTAATTATTTCAATGAAGAACGAGTGAATGCACTAATGTCAATGCCTTTGAGACTGGGCACGGTATATGTAAAGATATAATGCAAAATGCCTTTAACTATTTTACAAACAATAAATTTTATCTTATTTCTATTATTCAAAGTAACTTAAAACTGCTATACTCTGTTCACACCTTATTTTCAGTAGGGTCGGCCATGGAAAATATTCCATTTTAGCTGTTTAAATAGTACTTCAAATCCAGTGGCGTAACTATGGGGGGTGATATGGGTGTCGAAACACCCCCCAAAGGCTTCAGGAATAACTAAATTTCGTCTTAAACACAAAAATATAAAATTACATTATAGGTATAATAACTGAATATCAATTATTACATTCGGAATTCGAACTCGACCATTTTTAAAATCCAATCTCAACGAACCTCCTTCGGACGTGATTGCCATTGGCGTAACTAGTGGGGGGGCCAGGGAGGCCAGACCCTCCCCAGAGTGCCGTCTGGCCCATCCCAGAAAAATAGAAGTTAAATAAATTTAAAAATCTGCTTTTATTATTAACCCATTTAAACTAAGGGGTTGGTTATCGAACCCCACACGTTCTTACATTTTCTGGTTTTATTACCTTTTTTGGCTTAAAAACATTATAGTATAAATTCCATTTGTTGGACGGATGGCTCTAATGAATAATAATATGCAAGAGAAAACATTATTAGTTAGCTAATAATTACTTTGAAAAAACTGTTTTCGTCTGAATATTTTTTTTTAGATAATTGTGCACCATTTTAGTTAGCTTCTCTTAAGTTTTCTATAAATAAAGAACCAATTTATGTGCACAGGAAAATATAATTGCAATTATTTCATATGCGGGTAACTAAATGAACTGATAACTTGAGTGCATCGCTAACTACTCCCTGAACACATACAGCTAGCTACCTATTATAGGCTCATCCAGTTCAGACTTACGTTGACTTGCTATTTGGATGTTTGCCTTGCCTAAAGAGTTGGGTTTATAGCTTTAAAGTGTACTATCCAGAATTTTTTGTTTAATAGTGTTCTATGTAAGCAAAGTAAATTTTGTGGTGCTTGAATTTCCGCAGTTTCTAGATCAAGACAGGACAAAGAGAAATCACAATAACAATTAAGAGGATATTGATGTTTTCAAGAAAGTATTTGCTTCGACGATACTGAGACAAACTAAAAATTGTGGCTAAAAAACGTGTAAATGGAAACCAAGTAATGTTTCCCAAAAAAATCTGTTTCTTCTGGAATAATATTTTTTACCGCCAACCTCATTGAGTTGCAAGAAGTAGTCTATACAGTTTTTATGTTGTTTATGAACCGAGAAATAATTTATTAATATGCTACTCAGACAAATAGTATTATGAGGGTAGCACCCATAATTTCTGCAAAGCAACAAATCAAGTGCACCATGGATTGAAACTTGCCATAAAACAAATGTTAGTTGTTTTCTAGTTTAACAGTTCAAATTTAGTTTTGATAATTGTAACAGTTATTACATAGTTAATTTTGAAGTAAGTGTTGTGCATCAAAAATGAATTTAACGAGAGAGAATTTTAGAGCCATGATTTGCTATGCCTTTAAAAGTTCCATATCTCCAAAAGAAAGTTTTGAATGACTTCGTGCTGCTTTGGTGACCAAGTGCCTTCGCATCAGAGGACTGTCTATTGTTGGTTTAATGAATTTAAATTTGAACGAGTTTCAGTTAGTGACGATTTTTGAGAAGGAGAACCCATTGCTGCAGTTATCGATACGAACATAAACGCTGTGCGAAAAATGATTCAGTAAGACAATCGAGTCACGTATACAATTATTGAAAGCGTCTTGGACATTGACATGACTACAATAAACCACATTTTACATAATCATTTGGGTGTAAGAAAAGTCTTTTGTGGGTGGATACCACACAGTTTAACAGAAACACAACAACAGCATGTGGATTGGTAAAAGAAATATGATAAAGGTAGATATAAAGCAGTTTACATCATAACTGGTGACGAAAGCTGGATATATGCATTTGAACTCGAATCTAAGCGACAGTCTGCACAATGGATGTTTCCAACAGATCCTATCCAGTTAAAATGAAGAGATCTCGAAGAGTTGGTAAGAAAATGATTGCTTGCTTCTTTTCGAAATCAGGACTATCGCAACTGTCGTGCTTGAAAATAGACGTAAGGTTACTGCAGAATGGTACACAACAGAATGGATGCTAAACGTTATTCAAAAAGCTCGTTTACAGCACCCAAGGAGTGAAATCGTTCTTCACCATGCCAATGCTAAAAGTCATAACCGCATATCAAACTAAATAACTTTTAGAGACTTCCAGGTTAAAATTGCGAAGTTATCCCCCATACAGTTCCGACCTATCACCTTACTTTCTATTTCCTCCATTAAAGGATAAAATGCGTGATGTGCGATTTTGAACTCACGAAGATGCTGTGGAAAGCTTCAAAAACCATGTTTCTCTAGTGACTCAAGAAGAGTGGAATTTGTTTTGAAAATTGGTTTTACCGAATGCGAGTTTATGGGCAAATATTTTGAAAAAAAATAATAAAAACTAATTTTGTCTACAAAACTTTTGTTTTATTAGATTGCAGAAATTTACGGGGCTACCGTCGTATAACAGCGTCAAAGAACATGCAAATAAATGTATGCGAAAAAGTTATGTGTGTACGTAAATTCATGTCTTCATAGGTATACATAGGTATTGACGATGGTTGGTTGGGGGGCCTGGCCTCCCCAGCCAAAAATCCTAGTTACGCCAATGGTGATTGCTGAGTTCAAATAGCCAAAAAGTACAAAATCTTCCATATAAGACAGCAATGGATGCGCTAGCTACGTGCAATAAGGACATGTTTCCAAGCATATTCAAGTTGCTGCAAATTCTTGCAACGATTCCTGTGTCAACTGCAACAGCTGAAAGATCATTCTCCACCTAAAAAATAATTAACACTTACCTCCGAAATACAACAGCGCAATATAGGCTGAATGGATTAGCAATGCTCTCCATTCACAGAGAACTGCAGGTGAACGTAGATGAAATTATAAACGAGTTAGTAAAAAAAAAGCCAAGAGAAATTGAATTACTACTAGAAGTTGTATTGCAATTGTAATGATTTTATTGTTTATAAATAAACAGTATAGTTGCTTTCATTTCTAAAGGACTTGCAGTAGGCCGTGATTTAACTAATTTTCTACAGTCAAAATATCATTTAACATTTTCATAGGTTATAGAGTTATTTCAAGGACATGCATTATCTTCGAATTTTGTTTTGCAAGCAAGCTGTAATATACTCTTCTCGCGGTGTTATTACAATTAATATCAAACCCCAAAGTGTAAGTCAAAATGTAATAGCGTTCTTTTTGGAGCACTATTACATATCAAATTAAATATACCCTTTTTATAATTATCAAAAAGAAGCACTAGCAGGTATCTCACTTAAGTACTTACCCTACTTCTTAATGTAATGACTAGTAATTGACGTATCTCATAAATCAATTTGACATTTAAAATTATGTCATGCGATTATTGTTTTTGAAACCTCGACTAGTCAGTTTTACAAGCAGTGGGACTCATAAATCCCAGCTGAATGGGTTAATCTTCAACTAACAACTTTATCTTGCAGTTAAAGACCGAATTACTTTTAAATATATAATAACTATTTGACTTTATGAATCAAATACACGTTTCAGGTACTTCAGGTTGTTAGTATCACATTGAAGTTTGATCTGCCATTACAAATAAAATACAAATTGTCAAAAACCATTTAATCGAATATTAAATATGTCCAAACTTGATTTATATGAAAATTCTAAAATAACCTAATTCCAAGAAGTAAATTTCAAATAGAATTGTCGAACAACGTCGAGTACTCGAATCAATAAACATTTTAGAAAATAATTCTAATTTAATTTCTAAATACAATTACAATTATCTTAATGATTTACCGCACCAAACTTGCTGCATAACTTCTTGATATTTCGTAAGAAATGGGCACTAACCTTCTGATTGTCTCTCTTGTACCTGAATGCTCTACCTCAGCTTCTAACTGGATAAATTCTAGTCAGAGAACACCTGCTGGGTTGTTCCCGGCCAAATCAAAGCTCGTTGTAGCTTTTTGAAACCTCTATTATGTGGATAGACAGTTCAACAGCATACCATAACACTGGCTTTCACTGGTTTTACTGGCTTCGTAGTAATATACCACGTTAAATGGAATCAAACAGTCTTGAATTTTATATTTGTATAATATTTGTGACTTAAAGTCAAATTTGATCGTAGAGAATACTATATTGCTACTATGTATCAAATCATCAATCATTATTATTCTTCACAATTAATGGGATTTTAACCCTTAACGTGACTATTTCTTGTAGATTATCAAGGGTAATACCACAAAAGGTGAAAACTTTTGAGATTTTTTTTTGTTCACATGCAAATTATTGCGTTTAAATTTCTCGAAACCAAAACTGCGTTAAAAATTCCGCGAGACCGCAGGTCGAGTGGAATTTGAGCAGTTTTTGGTGAGAGAAATTTGCAATAATTTGCATGTTGACGAAAAAAATTCTCTTAAAAATTTTGTCTTGAGTGGTATTTGGAAAGATTATTCAACAATATGGGTAAATTACTTTTACCGTTTTCGACAGCACATATTTATAACGTTTTCCACTATTAATTCAATACTGGAGCTTCCAACACCATTATTATTGAGTGTTTAGAACGACGCTGATTTGCAAACTTTGACTTTGACGTTTTGGTGAAATGTCAGTCAAAGGCTACTCACTAAATTGAAATCATTAAAACCAATCGGGCTCGCGTGAAAACACTGTGACATTAGGTGTTTTCAATGACAGTCAATTTTGATTGGCTGTTTCTGACAAATTGAACAATTTTCATTGGTTCGTTCATTATAGTGTTGAATAATTCAATTCAAGTTATTTTAGTACTACTAAATATAAACAACCCTCTGTCTGGTTGCCCTTACAACCCCACTAGTTAAAACATACAACTGTTACATCACATGATATACATTAGATATCTGGATATTATTTAAATTAAATGCATCATTCATATGGTATGCTGCATTACAAAGCTAAGTTGTTATTATTTAACAAATAATTATTTCTGACTTCTTTTGGTTAATAAGCAAAAAATTAATTCTTAAATGTAACTAGGTGGTCTATACTGCCAAGAAGTTAAATCAAGGCCTACCGCAAGTCCTGTAGAGATTAAATCAACTATAGTTTATGGTACACTCATTTTTTAAAATTCTTATTGTACGGTTGATCACTCTCCCAGAACACCCCCCAGAACAAAATTTTAGTTACGCCACTGTTCAAATGACATGTACGATTAATACTATTTACAAATGCAGTGTTGTCAAGTTTACACAGCATATCCAAACAAGATTTTGGTCATTTTTATCTCCTTAGTTTTGTGGTTTTTAACATTTATTGAATTATGACCATCATTAGACCATCATTAAATGTAGTTAGAAAAATTGATATGAAATTGAAAGAACACCTAACAATTACATGTTAATACCAATAAGGTCGGTAACATTCTAGCTAAAATAAAACGGAAATTTGTAAAGTTTCCTTTATTATTGGTCTTCATTTTGTAAATATCGTTTTGAATTTTTTCGTATTATGCATGGCCACTTAAATCACAAATATGTTCAAGGACTAGCATAATAAATAATTATCATAGTCTGATTAAATCTGCAAACCCCTGTAAAGGGTATTCATCGGGAACCTCTTCCTATAGTTACAGTTCTATTGACATAATTTATTCAAGTATGAGGCAATGTTTCAAGCGTTTCAGTTGTTGTGTAGGTAGTAGTTTCATCTTTCGTTTCGTTTTCTGCAGAGTATTTGTGACTACAAATTTTCGAGAGATATTTCAAATCGTCCTTCTCTAACAATACTGGGGCCTCTGTTGTACTTTTATGTAAATTCTCATACTATCTATATAGTGGCTCTTTCAAATTGATTTTTTTCTAACTACTTTTCTTTACTGATCTTACATTCAGGTATGTTATTAATATTGTCGAAATATTTTAAATGTGTGGGCTTTGGTGAAATAAAGAAAATTTTAATGCAATAATTTTATTTTTATTTTTATTTTATTTATTTATTTAACGATTAAAGACCATTTCTTTCACATACAAATACATGATTATGACAAAATGTATACCATATAATACAATCATAGGCAAAATAAGCAATTAACATAATATAATGATAATACATACATACATACTACATAAATAAGCGATTAACTTAAAACAATTAATTTGAACATAAACATAAGGTGCCAGATCTTATTAATTTGTGTTTTAGCATATAAGCCTTTAAAAGAACTATACATATATGAATGGGAGAAGAAATCGATTTTACATTCAATACCTATCCTAAGAAGCTTAGGTATAGGAGCATTTAGCGCATAATTTTGAATTCAAGTTTAAATAATTCTTTTGATCTAGTAATTCTAGTACAAAATTTATTTTTTCCAAAATAGTTGCGAATTCCATCGAGCCATTTAAGGGTTTAAATAATAAGCAGAGGGCTTGATTTTTACGAAGTTTTTCCAAACTGTTTAAGTTATACATCACACGTAATTCATTGTAATGTACTAAATTATAATCAACATTATTTTTGTACACTAAAAATCTAAAAAATTTGTTTTGGACTTTTTCAATCCTATTTTTTATTCTAAAGGTAAATAAAATAAAATAAGCATAAATGAATGGCAAGAATACTTTACAAGCTTATACATGGGAGAAAAGGAGGAAACAGTCAATAACTCACTAATGCAACAAACGGAAGAGATAAAGGAAATAAAATAAAAAATAACAAAAGACGACATAACAAAAGCCATATCCACCTTAAAAAATAGAAAGGCGCCAGGAACTAACAACATCAAAAACGAAATGCTAAAATATGGGGCAAAAAGCTTATATCCGAATTAAAAAATTCTATTCGATCGAATTCTAAACACACCAAAAATTACCATCACAATGGAAAGAAAGCATTACAGTTTTCAAAATAGGAAATAAGAAAACCCCGGAAAATTATAGAGGCATACACTTTTAAACACAACACAAAAACTATTTACAAAAATAATATTATACAAACTTCAACCTTTCATACAAATTAGAGAACAACAAGGGTTTCGTCAGAACCGCTCCACCATTGATGCGATCTTTATTATCTGACAAATAGTTGAGAAATGCATCGAATTCTCAAAGCCGGCATTTAGGTGTTTTGTAGACCTGGTCAAAGCGTTCGAACAAATAAGTCTAACTGATGTACTTGCAGTCTTGAAAGAAAAAAGTACAGAAAATCTAGGGAATATAATAAAAAACTTAAATACAGACACGAAAACAAAAATTAAAATAAAAGATGAATACACTAATAATATAGGTAGAAACTAACACAGGAATCCGACAGGGAGATTCTTTAAGTCCAATACTGTTCTGTTTAGTAATGGATAAAATAATTGAAAGTTTGAAGTTCAAACCAGGGTATCGACTTGGAAATAAATATGTTAACGTAGTTTGTTATGCTGACGATGCAGGTGCTCATTGCAGACACGGAAGACAACTTGCAGCATTTATTACATCAGTTCACTACAACGCTAAAAACTACAATATGACTGTATCGACAGACAAAACCAAATCTCTTACAATCTCAAAAGAACCACTCCGATGTAAACTGGAGATTTATTTATTTATTTATTGCACCCAGTCACAATACATAGGAAAAAAGCTTAAAAAAAATATAAAGTATACTTAAGATCTATATATATAATAGACTTGTCCGGGACGCTGTTTCAGCAGCCAAACCGTAAGAGATAGAGAAAAAAGTTATTACAGTTATATGTTTGGAATGGTCATGTCAGGTCAGGAACCGAATTTCAGTCTCTAACACTAATTATTATCTTAATTATCCTAATCCTAACTTTTTAGGTTAGATTCTAAGCAAATTTTATCAAGGCGAATGCGACTGGTAGTTTGCTACCAACAATGACGTCATATACGTATGTGTGTGAATACGCGTTCTATTTGCAAAACGGTCTTTTTTGTTTTTTTAAATGAGACATTTGTCTCACTGGTTGCTAGTTACAGTATAATAAAAACTATTGTATCATTTGCACGCAATTTTGTAACACTGTACAGTATAAGCACCTAAGTGATTTAACACTTGTGTTGTGCTGTGAATAGATAGAAAAGAAAGTGATAGAACAAGTTATGTCTTTCAAACATTTAGGCGTGAACGTCTCCAGTAATCGAAACCTCTACGAAGAGGTAAAAGATCATGCATTACAAGGAGCAAGAATATCTGGTTATTTACGAGACATATAATAATAATAATAATAATAATAATGTTTATTGAGCATAATATAATCACCACGTTTCAATATAATAATTAAGTAACAAAAACAGGAAAAAAAGAAATAGTTATAGGTATATACATCAATCAAATGGAATATGCTCAAATGGAAAAGGATCAGCTCAGCCGTTTTTCACCTTTCCCATAACAAAAATACATAAATAATGATAAAGAGCAAATAAAAGCGTGCATTATTAAACTTTCTGAAGATCACACAATTGAGCTCTGAATGCTTTCCGAAATTTAAAAACAGTAGGCTGCGAAAATGCCAATATAAAAGAATTAATGAACTTAGGAGCTACGTATTCAAAGCAACCCTCAAATTTCGATGTCAAATGCTTTGGTATAGAAAATAGCTCGTTGCCTCTTAAATTAATATTGGTCAATTGTACTTCTGAGCGCTTGATTAGAAGGTTATATAAATATGAAGGCTCCTTTGATTGTATAATTTTAAACAGCATTGTACCAAATAACAACATAAATCTATATTCTATCTTTAGAATATTAAGCTAATGTAGTGTGGAGTAACATGGTCCCTATAAGAAATTAAAAATGAAAACCTCAAGCAACAATTTTGTATAATTTGTAACTTGTTTTGCATATTGTTGGTAAGAAAGTTGTAATACACACTGCTTCCGTAGTCAAGATAACTTAAAATAAGTGAATTGCTTAGATTCCACTTCACATGTTGTGGTAGTACGTATTTAAATTTCCACAATGCTTTTAGTTTTGAGTAACATTCACTACGTTTTCGGATAACATGCTTTTCAAAATTCAAGTGTTGGTCAACTAATGACATGACGTGGAAAAATCGATACATGTCTATAGAAAGCAAAGTAAAAATCTATAAGACAATAGTAAGGCCGACAATGACGTATGCGGCGGAGACACGCACCGATACCAACAGAACAAAGCAACTGCTCGCTACATCAGAAATGACAACTCTAAGAGCAATAGTTGGAAAATCCAAAATAGACAGTGCGAAATCAAAACGTTAGAGAAACATGCAATATAACGTATATAGTTAAAATTACAAAACGACGCAGGAAAGAATGGAATAACTACGTGGAAAGAGCCGACAAGGAGAGAACAATAAGAATAGCACGAGACATGAGACCTGCAGGAAAAAGAGATTAGAACGGCCTCCAAAGAGATGGGTCGATTGCTGGATATCCTCATCATCAGTAGACACACCTTAAAAATGCTTGGAAATAACAGGCGAAATCCTAATAGAAGACGAAGAAGAAATATATCCAAAGATCATGCCTTACAGTTAAATCCTAAAAATCGGTTGCAATTGTGTTTGGTAGGAAATCTGACAGGGCGCACTATTATTGAATCTGCAGATATTAGGATTGACAATGTATCATTGCCGTTGAAAGAAACTGTCAAGAGTTTAGGTCTAGTAATTGACCATGCCCTGAGGTTTAGTCAACATGTAACCGATTGCATACGCAAATCGTACGCCTCTATCAAAGCTATATATCATAGCCGACACCTGTTTAATCAGAAAATTAAGATCTAACTCTGTAACTCTCTGGTTCTGTCTAGAATGAACTACTGTGATGCAGTCTATGGTCCCTGTCTTACTTCATAGATGTTAAAAGGATTCAGAACTACAAAATTCATGTGTACGTCTTATTTTTGGCATTAAAAAACGTGAAAGTGTAACTAAAAAGCTGGTAACTTTAAATTGGTTAAGTATGTTGCATAGGCGTGTTTTACATTCGTGTTGCCTTTATCATAATTTAATTGTAAATAAATATCCTTCATATCTATATGAAAGGCTAACCTTCCGTACTGATGTACATAATCTGAACCTCAGATATAAAGGTCTATTAACTCCGCCTATACATCATACTGGGTTATTTAACGCTCCTTTTCTTACTGTGCCGTTAATGGTTACAACAAGCTACCTCTCGATTTAAAGACGTTAAGTATTAGTCTTTTTAAAATTAAATTAAGATTTCTCTTATTCAAATTACAAACGGAGGGAAACGCCTTTTAAATTAAAATTTTACTTTAGAAATAAAGTACAGCCACTTTGTCGTAACACCGTGTTTCTTTTTCTTTTTAAATCTTCTTTGTTATTCTTAATCCATAATCGCAATACTACTTTATACCTGACTGGACAAAAATAAAAATACCTTATAATGATTCTGATAATCGAATTGCAGAACATTATTGTTCCAACAATTGTCTAGGTTAAGTGGAGCAGACGTGGGATTTCCTTCGGATTTCCCTCCGAACTGGACTTCGCCTAGTTCATAAGTTTATTTTGTTGTTATATTTATTTTTAAATTAATAAAGTTATTATTATTATTATTAAAGTTTGAAAAGTCCTTTGAAATTACAATTTTTTAACGAAATATGTATATCATTCTACATCTCCATTTAATTACTGGAATAATCTGAATCTTCATTGTCATTATCCTCTGACTCTTGAGTCGGATTCTCCCAATGAAATTATAAAAGGTGGAATACTTTCAGTCGGCAAATCTCTCATATATTTAGTCCAGTCAGCCGAAATTAGTTCTTCATAATATTTGCAGTAATTTTGCCACATGTCAGGAGTACACATCGAAAGAGCTTCACATCAAAAGTTACTTTGTCCTTACTAGGGTACCGAGCTGATGCGGGTAATAGTCAACCCGGGTATATTTTCAGGACCCGGGTACCCGACTGGTAAATTATGTAATTTCAGAAAGTCAGCCTTTTTCGGAGATGATAAAAACTTAGAAACAATAGGAATAAGCTCTAGAAAAACATAATCATGCAGTAATAACAAGAATCACCCCATCCCATACCACATATGTTGTTTCTTGTTTTATATAAGGCAATCAATCCGCTTCACAGAAATATTCAACCCGTTAATAGTACCATTAAATTGCGTCAGTATGGGTTGAAGTTACATGCATAGAGCATAGAGCTTAAACATTGTGTGAAACTACAAAAGTACAAACAAATTAGAAAACAATGTCATAAAAAAATCGCCTGTATGGAAATATTTTCATTCGGAAGAAAATAATAAGGCAAAATGTAAAACCTTCGGGTACCCGAGAGTACCCTGGTACCCGGGTTTGAATTTAGACCGGGTACCACATCCTAGTCCTTACATGAAGGTCGAGAATTTATGTGCTTGTTGTAGTAAGACTTACAGTGTCTCCATACCATTTCAATTGGGTTATATTGGCAATGATGTGGGGCAGTCCAAGTACTTCATGTACTTTTAATATTTCGTCAATTACATACAGTTTTCTGAGGTCATTTCGCAAAGGTTTAATTAAATCCAAAGTCTCATTTTTGTAATTTTGCCCTCAATTGACGTCATGATTAATCAGCCATTCTCGCATTTCACCTACTTTAGAAGAAAATGTGGGTGGTTTGTCTACCTGCATTGAATGATAATGATGTATTATCCATAACCACTACACATGTTCTCAGTAATTTGGCTAGTACAGGAACTGGCTGATTGATCACGCAATTTTTGAAAATTTTGTCATCCATAGTTTTATGGTAGTCGCGGTCGTTCTTCGTTGCATCCAGTAACAAGTTACGCCTTCTAAAAAACTAAAACCAGTCCCTGCATTCAAACTGTAATCTTTTCTCTTTTCCCCTCATTTTTAATTTTGGCTGGGCTACTTTTTCAAATAGGTTTCCTGTCGTCCACGATGGACACTACTGCCATTCTGATATATCCATATTATCCATGTCTTGTCGAAGTACACGAATGTCACATTGCCTGAATTTTGAAATTATATAAATGTTTTGAAACACTTAATTTTGACTGCAAATACAGGTGATTGTTCACATAAAATTTTGCATCCATTACAGCCCATTCATTTTAAAATTTTGTATAATTTTGTACGCCCACCTTTATGTTCCAAATGTTTTTTTATATGTCAGCAGATTATTCAAAGTTAGAGTCCCTGTATATAATATATACAGGGACTCTATTCAAAGTATTTATTTTTTGAATTGTATTGCCAAATTTGTAGTTGCAGATATTCAAAAAACCAATAATTTTGTTGTTTCTTGTCTTTAGGACATCTGCTAGATGATTTTTCTAAACATTCTTTTGCTGATAAGTTTGAAATGGCGCACACTATACGTTTAGATAAATATTAATATTGGGGATTTGTCTGAATATGAAAATCATTACCTGAAAAATTAAGGCTACTTGCCTTACTACTGTAGCGACCGGCAGGTTGGGACTATTTTTCTGAATCGTATCCAATGTTCGTTTTACATGAAGCTTCGTTTTGCAATGAATTGTTTCTGGCATTTTGATATTAATTACCAAATGACAGGTGAAACAAGAAAGTAACTCAAACTTTCAACAAGTCTTATTAGAATAACTAGACCACTTGATAACACTATTTCATTCATTATGACTGTAATTTTTAGGTTGTATTAGGTTTTACAGGACTATTCCCACATCTCTTATTATCCAATGAAAAGCCATGCTTTTTCAAAATTCAACCAATCGTGTGTTTTTGTAGTGGCAAAAAATCGAAATTTTCCCTTGGGATTTTGTCAGTTTCTTTTGCCACTTGCATCCACGGAAACCATCAAATATGTTTCTTTAATCAAGGTAGTATTTAAGAAACGTCATTTAAACTGTCATTGCGCATCAGTATAAAATGTCAAACTGAACCCATATTTGGGAGATAGTCCACAAAATGTATTTCGGGCTCATGATTTTGCTCGGCAAATGTTTTACTCACGATTTGTTGTTTATTTGGCAATGCCCCTCGACAAACTAACTTTGACAAATTCCCTCGCCTTCGGCTCGGGAATTTGATCAAGTTAGTTTGTCTTGTGACATTGCCAAAACAAAATACTTTCGTAATAGTAATTTACGATACAAGTAATGTTATCAAGCTTTTTACATTACGAGAGAATAGTTTGAATGAACGAGCGACGTTAGGAGCGAGTTCTTTAAAATTCTCGAGTAATGTAGAAAGCAGATAACGTTACGTATATCGTAACACGGTTTATTTTATCCTAAAATACTAATCTTTTAAAAAATTGGAAAATGGTTATTAATGACACTTACAACAGCGAGTGGTGGTATCACTAGTAAGATAAAAACTCAATACTGTATAGTTGGTAGCACTGTCAGGTTATGTTAAATTTGAGATTTTCAGGTTAAGTTTTGCGTCAGTTTGCGTCAAACAACAAACAAAACCTAACCTACTAACATCGAATTTGACATAGACTGACAATACACTTCAGTGCTGTCAACATGTGATTAAATGCTAATAAAGTATCGTTATGTTATTTTTCTTAACAACACTAGTGCTGTTAAATGCATCTTAACGCAACTTGTTGCTAAGGAGTTATTGTCATAATAACATAATAGGATAAAATAAAACATTTTTACCGGCAAAAGCATTTGCCCTTAATACATTATTACTGATAACAATCATTGCAGTCAACCTTAAAAGCCATGAATCACAGCCATCCTTACTAAAAATTAGGTGTGAACAGATAATAGACAGTAAACTCGATTCACTATAGTCCCGGATTGTCAATGTCAAAATCCAATTAAAAACAATCCTTTATATCTTGGTTAATATTTTAAGTTGAGCTATGGGTAACTAGAAACAATTAATTAAGTTACTAATGTCAAAACTATAAATTATAGGTTATGCTTAAATCAAAATATTTTTTTATTTTGAACTGACTAGCAAAAATAAATAAAAGTTTCCAGGTAACAAAATCACAAATTTTAAAAATTACGCTTTTGCGTTGTCCAACCTAGTAGTAACAAAAAAAACCAATAGAAGTTCAACAGTGCTACCATAAAACGTCATTTTTAACAATCCGGGACTATAGTGAATAGAGTTTAAAGTAAAGGTACAAGCATGAACTGTAGATCAAAAGTATAAAGATGAAGCCAAATGTGCTTTAGTAATATTTTGCTAGTTACTGATGCACAGGGTGTTAAAGTTAGTTTTAACAATTAAAGGTAAATTACTAGAAGTTTCAGTTTGCAGTCTCAAAATTAGTAAAAGTAGGTTCTCGAGAGTGAAGAATAATTATGTGTAGCTAGTGCTTAAAATACTGGGAACTTTGTCCGGTATTGATGTAAAAATACCATTATTTTGGTATTAACATATTCCTATAAAAATTAAATTTTATAAAAATATTTAATACAGTTCAAAATCAAATATGTCTCATAACGTGGACAATAAATCAAAATTTACACATAGACATAATGTGAAAAAAGTGAAATAAAGTGAAAACGTTCTAAAAGAGGCTCATCAATATAACACATACAACACATATGTGTTAGATAAATCTATATTGATAGAAACGTAAACAGATTCCTGAATGCACAGCGCCATCCCAGAGTTCAGACAGTTTTCATGCCTGGCGTGGTGCAACAACGCGCGGGATGTAGTAAGCGCTACACTCTTACTTCAAAGTTTTTGAAGAGTTCATTTGAATGAAGAAAATTAATATTTTATGGGTAATTTTAATTTATTTTTTAATTGGTTTATTAGTTCCACCTAGACAAACTTAATTTAGTTATGTTCATAGAATTTATTATTTGTTACATTTTTCATCTACTTTATTGATTTATCTACTTGTAAAGAAAAAATATTAAGTTAATGGGATTCATTTTGTAGTCAACGTTAATTTTAAAAATTATTTTTATTTGTTTTTGGCTTACAAATTTTGATAGTAATACCTGTGTTAATATCGGTATCCCGGTATTAAAAATTGTGAATACCGAATACCGGTATTAAGATTTTGGCTCGGTATTGTAAGCACTATGTGTAACTGTTTCGTACATCAAGACTCAGTTCAAACTCTTTTTCATTTAGTTGTTTTGATATGAAAATATTGCAAAAAGAAAATGTGCTTGATAGAAGTTGCTAAATTCAACTACTTTTGAAAAATCTGTAGATTAATTTGTCAATTCAAGGTCTCCATGCAATCTCCTTGCGAACCAATTTTGCAAGATAATGGATTGTGACAAAACTATTGTGAAAATGCTCATATATGCCTACTCGAATTCAGGTATTTTATTACACTTACGGTTCAAGTAGATTGGTTTAAGACCTTACATTGAAAACTTAATCTACAGATTTGGCTTTAGGGACCTCTTATCTATATAGTACACCTTTTTTATTTGGAAATAAAATAATGACTGTCATTATCAAAATGGCCATGAAGTTACCTACTGAAAAAAAATGTTTGGGCTACATTTTCATCTCTGTCATGTCCTTGAAAACTATTTTACAATTCTTCAAGTTGCAGACATGACTATATTAGAAACAGATAGACTAGAGTTCTTCAATATGATGAAATGAAGGTAGCTGAAATGAATGAATATGACGTAAAGCATGACCTAGTAGTAGTGCCCCATTCACAACTGCAGATTAGAAATGCTAAAAGTTTAATTGGAAAATGGAAGATTCCTGTTTTTGTTCATCAAAAGGTGACACCACAAATTCTTCATAATATAAATTTGAATGTAGTTTAAAATTGTTGCATGTGTAAGTGATTGTGGACCAACAAATATATCACTGTGGCGTGATTGAAATATTAGCTAAGCTAGTACAAATAACGCTGAAGAATTCAACGAGTAAGGTCAAATGGAAAGGGAGGAGAACGGAGAGCTTCTAGGTCAAAGAAGATGTGAGACAGGGAGACCCGCTCTCGACAGTATTATTTAACATAGTGCTTGAGGAAGTGATAAGAGGAAACAAAATAAATAGAATGGGCAGCATAATCAACAACAAATACCAATGCTTAGCCTACGCATATCAACGATGAAAAGTCAAAATATATGGTAATGAAAAACCAGAACCGTTCCAAAGAAGATCAAAACCTAATATACAGCCTACAAGGAGAAGAAGAGCGGGAGTTACAAAAGTTAATGTGTTTACATACCTAGGAGTACAAATCTCAGAGGACGGAAGAGAAGACGAAAAAATCAAAGCAAGACTGGTGAAAGGAGACAAAGCAGCAGGAGCAGTATCAACGTTGCTAAAATCAAAATTTATAAAGCGAAAAATAAAAATCCAGATCTATAAAACTGTGCTAAAACCAATGGTAACATACGGGTGCGAGACCTGGAAACTGGGGGCAGTAAGCCAACTCGTATGGGAACAAAAGATATTACGTAAAAATTTACGGAGGAATAAAGGAGGGTGAGGAGTGGAGAAGGACAAATAAAGAACTGGAAAACCTATATAGAGAACGGACAATAGTGCAGTGTGTTAAACGAGTGAGGTGGTTGGGGCATGTGCAACGAATGAAGCATAACAGAGTGGCTAAAATAGTGCTGAGCATACACCCAGTGGGAACAAAAGCAAGAGGGAGACCGAGGAACAAATGGAAGGAAGAAGTGTTAAAGGACTTGAAAGAAATGGAAATAGATGACTGGAGAAGGAAAGCCCTAAACAGAGAAGAGTGGAGGAAGTTAACCCAGGCGATGGGCCGTAAAGGCCTGTAAAAGCCATATATATATTGAGATGGTTTTTAGCCCGTTACTCAACTCTGCTTGCAGCATAGATAAATAAAGCAAGTCAATAAAGCACAGAGCTGGGGTGAGCAGGCAACTGCAAGAAGTTATATTAGAAATTTTAATTCACAACTACATTGGTAATGCATTGTCGATATTAAATAGAATTACTTCAGAATAAATGGCAATAAGGCAGAGCTCAATTCGTAAAAGCCAATCAAAATTCAACAAATCTATCACCAAAGGGTTTATTACATGCGTGTTAATAGTATTTTACAGTAGAAGTCCGTTAGGATAGCCTTTACTGCCGAGCCAGAGAATTTGTGAGACGAGCTCGAAGAGCGAGTCGAATAATACTGGCGAGGCAGTAAAGGCCCTAACGGACGTGTATTGTACAATAGTTTTTGTAATACCTACATACAATTCGGTCATATCTATATTTTTCTAATTTATTTTCATCAAAACGCTAGGTTGGTGTAATGACGTTTTAGAATGATTGAGAGTGCGTAGAACGTTGCAACTGTTGTTTATAAATGTCATTTATTTCCAATTTTGTGTATGGCTATAAGCAGTTTTAAGTTGTAACAAGCTCGTAACTTATGACATCTGTAGAAAATGATGAAGATATACCTAAAGACGTTAAGATTGTGAATGAGCAAGTTATTTTAGGGTATGTTCAGGAGTTATAGCAGTCTTTTGCTCCTTCTTCTATGTGGAGTTGAAGGCTTGATTGCTGCTGGATTTATGTGACAAACGTCACTTTGACGTTCGGCATACAATTTAGCAGGCCGTGGTCTTTACGGACACTTTTTACGGCCGGGCCGTAAAGAGGTTGCTTACGCAGTAGTAAACAGTCCTTAAAGAAATATTTAACAAGTAGGTATTACAAAAATAAATTTACATGTCAGTTTAATTGAATAAATACAGTTCTATGAACTTTTTAAATAAAGGTAAGAAGGACAGAATGTTCTCAATACAGTGCAAAGAGAGCACAATACTAGATCAAATAAGGCTATCGAAAATGGAATGGTAATATTTGAAGAATGGTGAAAAGCCGACAAGTTTTATAAAATGCAAGAAATTCACACTACAGGAAATGAACGAGATTTGTGTTTAATAAAATGAGTCAATGAAATGACATAACTGAACAGACAATCCAAATAAAACATAGTGAATGGCGCTATAACTTAGTTTAAATACGAACATGAACAAACAATAATTTTAGAATTAAGATGTACATTTTTATAATATAAGTTGAAATTTAGTTTGTAAGTCATTGATTTGAACTTAGTTAACATCCACATTTATGAAGCTAGATAGGCTTTTGTTGTTAACAAAAAGAGAGAAACAATTGAAATAAAATTATTTGATGCCAGTCGAATTTGTGTCTATATTTTTCTGCCAAAGTTTGATTAATTGTTAAAATTTTCACTGAGCTGCTCATCTTTATTCATTATTTACCCTCAAAAATAGCATTTACATTTACCCCATTTTATCATTTTCATTTACCCCAGGATTATATTTTTTGGGGTAAATGTAAATACGGATTTTTTATGTTGTTTTTTGCTAAAGAACCAACATTTGTAATATAAAACGTAAAGAATAACATCTTATTAAGCCAACAATAAAAAACTATTATCCAACTTACCGTATTTACACTAGCGGGGGTCTCCTAACAGAACTCTGCAAAACTGTATTTCAAACAAAACAAGGCACTGATGTTGACTCTGACTTATCTCACCACAGACTGCTGCATGGTGCAACAAAAACTGCCCTTAACTAGATAAAAGGCGGGAAACAAACCCAGCGTTGCCAATTTGGGCCTTAGTTCTAATTGAACCAAGAAAAAGTCACCGTTTCCATTTACCCCTATTCACATTTACCCCAGCTGACCCTACTTATGAAAACCTATTTATTGCACATCTATTGACAAGATCAAATAGTCATTTCATTGGGGATGCCCCTCATCTTCTAAAACTAATTAAGAATTGCTTACTGGATTCACAATTTTTGTATAATAATAGTGTTATTTATAAGTATATACTACATCTATTATTACCATCAAATGAACATAAAATTAACATATGTTTTAAATTAACAATGAACCATTTTACTGTTCTACTTAGTCATGCAACAGCAACATCATTGAGACATTACTATCCGAATAATAGCTCAGCAACGGCAGCTTCTAATTTTATACAGCTTATTAACATATGTAAATTGAAGTTTAGGTGAGATGTATAATTTAATAAGCACAAGCATTTTTTAAGAAAAAAAGAACAAATCTAACATATGTTGCTGGCATTACTGACGAAAATTGGAAGTCAAAAAACCTGGTGACCACAACCTTAGTAAATTTAGTAATTTGGCTATCCATCCACCTGGGCCATCACACACAAACACTTTGGTTATAGGTACCATCATGTGTACATTTATCATATGGAGGAGTGAGCAAACCTACTGATGAACTTGTTATACTCATTCAAAAGTTAGATGAGGAATTTAATAATTATGTTTGGAGGTCTAAGTAACCCTAAAAAAATAGAAAACACTTCAATAAACTTAAACTTAAAGATAGTAATGATGATATTATATTAAGGATTTTTATCAAACAATGTCTTATATCTATAACCATTTAACTGCTCTGGACGAATATATATGCATCGAACTACACTGCTCAAAGTGAGTATACTCGCACTGCTTGTTTTAATTGTTAACTGCTCGAAGCTGATATTGTCGCTAGCTGTATAGCTCCATGACATATCACTGCACTTGTCTAATACCCCGCTCCTAGAAGTTGACAAGTATTTTGATTTAACTGCTCAAAGCGTATATAATAGGATGTAATATTTATATGATGTAGGCAGCACACAGCTTTCATCGCAGTGTAATTGGGCACATTGTTTTGTGTATTTTGTGCAAAAATGTCTGGTAGACATAAACCGTTGAATGAAGAGCTGCTTTTGCGTATACTAGAAAATTCACTACGTTTTCGGATAACATGCTTTTCAAAATTCAAGTGTTGGTCAACTAATGACATGACGTGGAAAAATCGATACATGTCTATAGAAAGCAAAGTAAAAATCTATAAGACAATAGTAAGGCCGACAATGACGTATGCGGCGGAGACACGCACCGATACCAACAGAACAAAGCAACTGCTCGCTACATCAGAAATGACAACTCTAAGAGCAATAGTTGGAAAATCCAAAATAGACAGTGCGAAATCAAAACGTTAGAGAAACATGCAATATAACGTATATAGTTAAAATTACAAAACGACGCAGGAAAGAATGGAATAACTACGTGGAAAGAGCCGACAAGGAGAGAACAATAAGAATAGCACGAGACATGAGACCTGCAGGAAAAAGAGATTTAGAACGGCCTCCAAAGAGATGGGTCGATTGCTGGATATCCTCATCATCAGTAGACACACCTTAAAATGCTTGGAAATAACAGGCGAAATCCTAATAGAAGACGAAGAAGAAATATATCCAAAGATCATGCCTTACAGTTAAATCCTAAAAAATCGGTTGCAATTGTGTTTGGTAGGAAATCTGACAGGCGCACTATTATTGAATCTGCAGATATTAGGATTGACAATGTATCATTGCCGTTGAAAGAAACTGTCAAGAGTTTAGGTCTAGTAATTGACCATGCCCTGAGGTTTAGTCAACATGTAACCGATTGCATACGCAAATCGTACGCCTCTATCAAAGCTATATATCATAGCCGACACCTGTTTAATCAGAAAATTAAGATCTAACTCTGTAACTCTCTGGTTCTGTCTAGAATGAACTACTGTGATGCAGTCTATGGTCCCTGTCTTACTTCCATAGATGTTAAAAGGATTCAGAAACTACAAAATTCATGTGTACGTCTTATTTTTGGCATTAAAAAACGTGAAAGTGTAACTAAAAAGCTGGTAACTTTAAATTGGTTAAGTATGTTGCATAGGCGTGTTTTACATTCGTGTTGCCTTTATCATAATTTAATTGTAAATAAATATCCTTCATATCTATATGAAAGGCTAACCTTCCGTACTGATGTACATAATCTGAACCTCAGATATAAAGGTCTATTAACTCCGCCTATACATCATACTGGGTTATTTAAACGCTCCTTTTCTTACTGTGCCGTTAATGGTTACAACAAGCTACCTCTCGATTTAAAGACGTTAAGTATTAGTCTTTTTAAAATTAAATTAAGATTTCTCTTATTCAAATTACAAACGGAGGGAAACGCCTTTTAAATTAAAAATTTTACTTTAGAAATAAAGTACAGCCACTTTGTCGTAACACCGTGTTTCTTTTTCTTTTTAAATCTTCTTTGTTATTCTTAATCCATAATCGCAATACTACTTTATACCTGACTGGACAAAAATAAAAATACCTTATAATGATTCTGATAATCGAATTGCAGAACATTATTGTTCCAACAATTGTCTAGGTTAAGTGGAGCAGACGGTGGGATTTCCTTCGGATTTCCCTCCGAACTGGACTTCGCCTAGTTCATAAGTTTATTTTGTTGTTATATTTATTTTTAAATTAATAAAGTTATTATTATTATTATTAAAGGTTTGAAAAGTCCTTTGAAATTACAATTTTTAAACGAAATATGTATATCATTCTACATCTCCATTTAATTACTGGAATAATCTGAATCTTCATTGTCATTATCCTCTGACTCTTGAGTCGGATTCTCCCAATGAAATTATAAAAGGTGGAATACTTTCAGTCGGCAAATCTCTCATATATTTAGTCCAGTCAGCCGAAATTAGTTCTTCATAATATTTGCAGTAATTTTGCCACATGTCAGGAGTACACATCGAAAGAGCTTCACATCAAAAGTTACTTTGTCCTTACTAGGGTACCGAGCTGATGCGGGTAATAGTCAACCCGGGTATATTTTCAGGACCCGGGTACCCGACTGGTAAATTATGTAATTTCCAGAAAGTCAGCCTTTTTCGGAGATGATAAAAACTTAGAAACAATAGGAATAAGCTCTAGAAAAACATAATCATGCAGTAATAACAAGAATCACCCCATCCCATACCACATATGTTGTTTCTTGTTTTATATAAGGCAATCAATCCGCTTCACAGAAATATTCAACCCGTTAATAGTACCATTAAATTGCGTCAGTATGGGTTGAAGTTACATGCATAGAGCATAGAGCTTAAACATTGTGTGAAACTACAAAAGTACAAACAAATTAGAAAACAATGTCATAAAAAAATCGCCTGTATGGAAATATTTTCATTCGGAAGAAAATAATAAGGCAAAATGTAAAACCTTCGGGTACCCGAGAGTACCCTGGTACCCGGGTTTGAATTTAGACCGGGTACCACATCCCTAGTCCTTACATGAAGGTCGAGAATTTATGTGCTTGTTGTAGTAAGACTTACAGTGTCTCCATACCATTTCAATTGGGTTATATTGGCAATGATGTGGGGGCAGTCCAAGTACTTCATGTACTTTTAATATTTCGTCAATTACATACAGTTTTCTGAGGTCATTTCGCAAAGGTTTAATTAAATTCCAAAGTCTCATTTTTGTAATTTTGCCCTCAATTGACGTCATGATTAATCAGCCATTCTCGCATTTCACCTACTTTAGAAGAAAATGTGGGTGGTTTGTCTACCTGCATTGAATGATAATGATGTATTATCCATAACCACTACACATGTTCTCAGTAATTTGGCTAGTACAGGAACTGGCTGATTGATCACGCAATTTTTGAAAATTTTGTCATCCATAGTTTTATGGTAGTCGCGGTCGTTCTTCGTTGCATCCAGTAACAAGTTACGCCCTTCTAAAAAACTAAAACCAGTCCCTGCATTCAAAACTGTAATCTTTTCTCTTTTCCCCTCATTTTTAATTTTGGCTGGGCTACTTTTCAAATAGGTTTCCTGTCGTCCACGATGGACACTACTGCCATTCTGATATATCCATATTATCCATGTCTTGTCGAAGTACACGAATGTCACATTGCCTGAATTTTGAAATTATATAAATGTTTTGAAACACTTAATTTTGACTGCAAATACAGGTGATTGTTCACATAAAATTTTGCATCCATTACAGCCCATTCATTTTAAAATTTTGTATAATTTTGTACGCCCACCTTTATGTTCCAAATGTTTTTTTATATGTCAGCAGATTATTCAAAGTTAGAGTCCCTGTATATAATATATACAGGGACTCTATTCAAAGTATTTATTTTTTGAATTGTATTGCCAAATTTGTAGTTGCAGATATTCAAAAAACCAATAATTTTGTTGTTTCTTGTCTTTAGGACATCTGCTAGATGATTTTTCTAAACATTCTTTTGCTGATAAGTTTGAAATGGCGCACACTATACGTTTAGATAAATATTAATATTGGGGATTTGTCTGAATATGAAAATCATTACCTGAAAAATTAAGGCTACTTGCCTTACTACTGTAGCGACCGGCAGGTTGGGACTATTTTTCTGAATCGTATCCAATGTTCGTTTTACATGAAGCTTCGTTTTGCAATGAATTGTTTCTGGCATTTTGATATTAATTACCAAATGACAGGTGAAACAAGAAAGTAACTCAAACTTTCAACAAGTCTTATTAGAATAACTAGACCACTTGATAACACTATTTCATTCATTATGACTGTAATTTTTAGGTTGTATTAGGTTTTTACAGGACTATTTCCCACATCTCTTATTATCCAATGAAAAGCCATGCTTTTTCAAAATTCAACCAATCGTGTGTTTTTGTAGTGGCAAAAAATCGAAATTTTCCCTTGGGATTTTGTCAGTTTCTTTTGCCACTTGCATCCACGGAAACCATCAAATATGTTTCTTTAATCAAGGTAGTATTTAAGAAACGTCATTTAAACTGTCATTGCGCATCAGTATAAAATGTCAAACTGAACCCATATTTGGGAGATAGTCCACAAAATGTATTTCGGGCTCATGATTTTGCTCGGCAAATGTTTTACTCACGATTTGTTGTTTATTTGGCAATGCCCCTCGACAAACTAACTTTGACAAATTCCCTCGCCTTCGGCTCGGGAATTTGATCAAGTTAGTTTGTCTTGTGACATTGCCAAAACAAAATACTTTCGTAATAGTAATTTACGATACAAGTAATGTTATCAAGCTTTTTACATTACGAGAGAATAGTTTGAATGAACGAGCGACGTTAGGAGCGAGTTCTTTAAAATTCTCGAGTAATGTAGAAAGCAGATAACGTTACGTATATCGTAACACGGTTTATTTTATCCTAAAATACTAATCTTTTTAAAAAATTGGAAAAATGGTTATTAATGACACTTACAACAGCGAGTGGTGGTATCACTAGTAAGATAAAAACTCAATACTGTATAGTTGGTAGCACTGTCAGGTTATGTTAAATTTGAGATTTTCAGGTTAAGTTTTGCGTCAGTTTGCGTCAAACAACAAACAAAACCTAACCTACTAACATCGAATTTGACATAGACTGACAATACACTTCAGTGCTGTCAACATGTGATTAAATGCTAATAAAGTATCGTTATGTTATTTTTCTTAACAACACTAGTGCTGTTAAATGCATCTTAACGCAACTTGTTGCTAAGGAGTTATTGTCATAATAACATAATAGGATAAAATAAAACATTTTTACCGGCAAAAGCATTTGCCCTTAATACATTATTACTGATAACAATCATTGCAGTCAACCTTAAAAGCCATGAATCACAGCCATCCTTACTAAAAATTAGGTGTGAACAGATAATAGACAGTAAACTCGATTCACTTTAGTCCCGGATTGTCAATGTCAAAATCCAATTAAAAACAATCCTTTATATCTTGGTTAATATTTTTAAGTTGAGCTATGGGTAACTAGAAACAATTAATTAAGTTACTAATGTCAAAACTATAAATTATAGGTTATGCTTAAATCAAAATATTTTTTTATTTTGAACTGACTAGCAAAAATAAATAAAAGTTTCCAGGTAACAAAATCACAAATTTTAAAAATTACGCTTTTGCGTTGTCCAACCTAGTAGTAACAAAAAAAACCAATAGAAGTTCAACAGTGCTACCATAAAACGTCATTTTTAACAATCCGGGACTATAGTGAATAGAGTTTAAAGTAAAGGTACAAGCATGAACTGTAGATCAAAAGTATAAAGATGAAGCCAAATGTGCTTTAGTAATATTTTGCTAGTTACTGATGCACAGGGTGTTAAAGTTAGTTTTAACAATTAAAGGTAAATTACTAGAAGTTTCAGTTTGCAGTCTCAAAATTAGTAAAAGTAGGTTCTCGAGAGTGAAGAATAATTATGTGTAGCTAGTGCTTAAAATACTGGGAACTTTGTCCGGTATTGATGTAAAAATACCATTATTTTGGTATTAACATATTCCTATAAAAATTAAATTTTATAAAAATATTTAATACAGTTCAAAATCAAATATGTCTCATAACGTGGACAATAAATCAAAATTTACACATAGACATAATGTGAAAAAAGTGAAATAAAGTGAAAACGTTCTAAAAGAGGCTCATCAATATAACACATACAACACATATGTGTTAGATAAATCTATATTGATAGAAACGTAAACAGATTCCTGAATGCACAGCGCCATCCCAGAGTTCAGACAGTTTTCATGCCTGGCGTGGTGCAACAACGCGCGGGATGTAGTAAGCGCTACACTCTTACTTCAAAGTTTTTGAAGAGTTCATTTGAATGAAGAAAATTAATATTTTATGGGTAATTTTAATTTATTTTTTAATTGGTTTATTAGTTCCACCTAGACAAACTTAATTTAGTTATGTTCATAGAATTTATTATTTGTTACATTTTTCATCTACTTTATTGATTTATCTACTTGTAAAGAAAAAATATTAAGTTAATGGGATTCATTTTGTAGTCAACGTTAATTTTAAAAATTATTTTTATTTGTTTTTGGCTTACAAATTTTGATAGTAATACCTGTGTTAATATCGGTATCCCGGTATTAAAAATTGTGAATACCGAATACCGGTATTAAGATTTTGGCTCGGTATTGTAAGCACTATGTGTAACTGTTTCGTACATCAAGACTCAGTTCAAACTCTTTTTCATTTAGTTGTTTTGATATGAAAATATTGCAAAAAGAAAATGTGCTTGATAGAAGTTGCTAAATTCAACTACTTTTGAAAAATCTGTAGATTAATTTGTCAATTCAAGGTCTCCATGCAATCTCCTTGCGAACCAATTTTGCAAGATAATGGATTGTGACAAAACTATTGTGAAAATGCTCATATATGCCTACTCGAATTCAGGTATTTTATTACACTTACGGTTCAAGTAGATTGGTTTAAGACCTTACATTGAAAACTTAATCTACAGATTTGGCTTTAGGGACCTCTTATCTATATAGTACACCTTTTTTATTTGGAAATAAAATAATGACTGTCATTATCAAAATGGCCATGAAGTTACCTACTGAAAAAAAATGTTTGGGCTACATTTTCATCTCTGTCATGTCCTTGAAAACTATTTTACAATTCTTCAAGTTGCAGACATGACTATATTAGAAACAGATAGACTAGAGTTCTTCAATATGATGAAATGAAGGTAGCTGAAATGAATGAATATGACGTAAAGCATGACCTAGTAGTAGTGCCCCATTCACAACTGCAGATTAGAAATGCTAAAAGTTTAATTGGAAAATGGAAGATTCCTGTTTTTGTTCATCAAAAGGTGACACCACAAATTCTTCATAATATAAATTTGAATGTAGTTTAAAATTGTTGCATGTGTAAGTGATTGTGGACCAACAAATATATCACTGTGGCGTGATTGAAATATTAGCTAAGCTAGTACAAATAACGCTGAAGAATTCAACGAGTAAGGTCAAATGGAAAGGGAGGAGAACGGAGAGCTTCTAGGTCAAAGAAGATGTGAGACAGGGAGACCCGCTCTCGACAGTATTATTTAACATAGTGCTTGAGGAAGTGATAAGAGGAAACAAAATAAATAGAATGGGCAGCATAATCAACAACAAATACCAATGCTTAGCCTACGCATATCAACGATGAAAAGTCAAAATATATGGTAATGAAAAACCAGAACCGTTCCAAAGAAGATCAAAACCTAATATACAGCCTACAAGGAGAAGAAGAGCGGGAGTTACAAAAGTTAATGTGTTTACATACCTAGGAGTACAAATCTCAGAGGACGGAAGAGAAGACGAAAAAATCAAAGCAAGACTGGTGAAAGGAGACAAAGCAGCAGGAGCAGTATCAACGTTGCTAAAATCAAAATTTATAAAGCGAAAAATAAAAATCCAGATCTATAAAACTGTGCTAAAACCAATGGTAACATACGGGTGCGAGACCTGGAAACTGGGGGCAGTAAGCCAACTCGTATGGGAACAAAAGATATTACGTAAAAATTTACGGAGGAATAAAGGAGGGTGAGGAGTGGAGAAGGACAAATAAAGAACTGGAAAACCTATATAGAGAACGGACAATAGTGCAGTGTGTTAAACGAGTGAGGTGGTTGGGGCATGTGCAACGAATGAAGCATAACAGAGTGGCTAAAATAGTGCTGAGCATACACCCAGTGGGAACAAAAGCAAGAGGGAGACCGAGGAACAAATGGAAGGAAGAAGTGTTAAAGGACTTGAAAGAAATGGAAATAGATGACTGGAGAAGGAAAGCCCTAAACAGAGAAGAGTGGAGGAAGTTAACCCAGGCGATGGGCCGTAAAGGCCTGTAAAAGCCATATATATATTGAGATGGTTTTTAGCCCGTTACTCAACTCTGCTTGCAGCATAGATAAATAAAGCAAGTCAATAAAGCACAGAGCTGGGGTGAGCAGGCAACTGCAAGAAGTTATATTAGAAATTTTAATTCACAACTACATTGGTAATGCATTGTCGATATTAAATAGAATTACTTCAGAATAAATGGCAATAAGGCAGAGCTCAATTCGTAAAAGCCAATCAAAATTCAACAAATCTATCACCAAAGGGTTTATTACATGCGTGTTAATAGTATTTTACAGTAGAAGTCCGTTAGGATAGCCTTTACTGCCGAGCCAGAGAATTTGTGAGACGAGCTCGAAGAGCGAGTCGAATAATACTGGCGAGGCAGTAAAGGCCCTAACGGACGTGTATTGTACAATAGTTTTTGTAATACCTACATACAATTCGGTCATATCTATATTTTTCTAATTTATTTTCATCAAAACGCTAGGTTGGTGTAATGACGTTTTAGAATGATTGAGAGTGCGTAGAACGTTGCAACTGTTGTTTATAAATGTCATTTATTTCCAATTTTGTGTATGGCTATAAGCAGTTTTAAGTTGTAACAAGCTCGTAACTTATGACATCTGTAGAAAATGATGAAGATATACCTAAAGACGTTAAGATTGTGAATGAGCAAGTTATTTTAGGGTATGTTCAGGAGTTATAGCAGTCTTTTGCTCCTTCTTCTATGTGGAGTTGAAGGCTTGATTGCTGCTGGATTTATGTGACAAACGTCACTTTGACGTTCGGCATACAATTTAGCAGGCCGTGGTCTTTACGGACACTTTTTACGGCCGGGCCGTAAAGAGGTTGCTTACGCAGTAGTAAACAGTCCTTAAAGAAATATTTAACAAGTAGGTATTACAAAAATAAATTTACATGTCAGTTTAATTGAATAAATACAGTTCTATGAACTTTTTAAATAAAGGTAAGAAGGACAGAATGTTCTCAATACAGTGCAAAGAGAGCACAATACTAGATCAAATAAGGCTATCGAAAATGGAATGGTAATATTTGAAGAATGGTGAAAAGCCGACAAGTTTTATAAAATGCAAGAAATTCACACTACAGGAAATGAACGAGATTTGTGTTTAATAAAATGAGTCAATGAAATGACATAACTGAACAGACAATCCAAATAAAACATAGTGAATGGCGCTATAACTTAGTTTAAATACGAACATGAACAAACAATAATTTTAGAATTAAGATGTACATTTTTATAATATAAGTTGAAATTTAGTTTGTAAGTCATTGATTTGAACTTAGTTAACATCCACATTTATGAAGCTAGATAGGCTTTTGTTGTTAACAAAAAGAGAGAAACAATTGAAATAAAATTATTTGATGCCAGTCGAATTTGTGTCTATATTTTTCTGCCAAAGTTTGATTAATTGTTAAAATTTTCACTGAGCTGCTCATCTTTATTCATTATTTACCCTCAAAAATAGCATTTACATTTACCCCATTTTATCATTTTCATTTACCCCAGGATTATATTTTTTGGGGTAAATGTAAATACGGATTTTTTATGTTGTTTTTTGCTAAAGAACCAACATTTGTAATATAAAACGTAAAGAATAACATCTTATTAAGCCAACAATAAAAAACTATTATCCAACTTACCGTATTTACACTAGCGGGGGTCTCCTAACAGAACTCTGCAAAACTGTATTTCAAACAAAACAAGGCACTGATGTTGACTCTGACTTATCTCACCACAGACTGCTGCATGGTGCAACAAAAACTGCCCTTAACTAGATAAAAGGCGGGAAACAAACCCAGCGTTGCCAATTTGGGCCTTAGTTCTAATTGAACCAAGAAAAAGTCACCGTTTCCATTTACCCCTATTCACATTTACCCCAGCTGACCCTACTTATGAAAACCTATTTATTGCACATCTATTGACAAGATCAAATAGTCATTTCATTGGGGATGCCCCTCATCTTCTAAAACTAATTAAGAATTGCTTACTGGATTCACAATTTTTGTATAATAATAGTGTTATTTATAAGTATATACTACATCTATTATTACCATCAAATGAACATAAAATTAACATATGTTTTAAATTAACAATGAACCATTTTACTGTTCTACTTAGTCATGCAACAGCAACATCATTGAGACATTACTATCCGAATAATAGCTCAGCAACGGCAGCTTCTAATTTTATACAGCTTATTAACATATGTAAATTGAAGTTTAGGTGAGATGTATAATTTAATAAGCACAAGCATTTTTTAAGAAAAAAAGAACAAATCTAACATATGTTGCTGGCATTACTGACGAAAATTGGAAGTCAAAAAACCTGGTGACCACAACCTTAGTAAATTTAGTAATTTGGCTATCCATCCACCTGGGCCATCACACACAAACACTTTGGTTATAGGTACCATCATGTGTACATTTATCATATGGAGGAGTGAGCAAACCTACTGATGAACTTGTTATACTCATTCAAAAGTTAGATGAGGAATTTAATAATTATGTTTGGAGGTCTAAGTAACCCTAAAAAAATAGAAAACACTTCAATAAACTTAAACTTAAAGATAGTAATGATGATATTATATTAAGGATTTTTATCAAACAATGTCTTATATCTATAACCATTTAACTGCTCTGGACGAATATATATGCATCGAACTACACTGCTCAAAGTGAGTATACTCGCACTGCTTGTTTTAATTGTTAACTGCTCGAAGCTGATATTGTCGCTAGCTGTATAGCTCCATGACATATCACTGCACTTGTCTAATACCCCGCTCCTAGAAGTTGACAAGTATTTTGATTTAACTGCTCAAAGCGTATATAATAGGATGTAATATTTATATGATGTAGGCAGCACACAGCTTTCATCGCAGTGTAATTGGGCACATTGTTTTGTGTATTTTGTGCAAAAATGTCTGGTAGACATAAACCGTTGAATGAAGAGCTGCTTTTGCGTATACTAGAAAATAGTGACAGTGAAGATGATTTTGGTTAATTCCAGGACGAGTGTGATGCTGGCTTAGCTGGTTGTTGCTAGTTATCTTTTCTATTATTTTCTTAGAATTACATTTTTGTTGAATTATTTTGTCAGAATTGTAGATTGTTTTCATTAAATAAATGTAATTTTTGTAACACTTGTAACAGTTTATACCGCTAGTCTTATTGTTTTTAAAGGTTTCGGCTGAACTGGGTGTAACCATATATGTAATACTTTATATGGGTATAACATTACGTTACAGTGCTCACAGCGAATATATTCGTAAACGGGAAACTGCGCCAAGCGTATTTTCTCGCAAGCGGCGATTTTGGCGCGCAAAACACCAGCAGTCTCTCAACCTCTATTATGCAGTTAAAGGGATAAGAATGAAATTTTTAAACTATAAATACAACAAAATGACAAATTGATGAAATACAAAGTGGCTTCAATAAATGAAAATTAAACCTAATTTTTTGTTTTTGTGCTTTAATTTAAGATTTTATACAAAATTATCCGCGATATGCGAAAGTGTAGAAAATGAAGAACATCCACACATTTAAAATAATCAACTTTGCCGTGTGTATGCCGTAATGAATTACGTTCCCGTCTTTGTCAGACAGTTCTTACATTGTATGGTCCCTGACTAGTGATGTAAAAATTACCGTAATTTATTTTTTGTCGGTAATATTCGTTAAATTACGAGAACTTACCGTAATTTATGAGAATTTTAGGAAATTTAATGTCTTTTTTAGCAGTAGATTACACTTTGTCGGTAATTTATTATCCTTGTTCAAAAATATACTATTAAACAAAATTTCAATATTTTATCTTTAAAACTGAGCCCAGAATGAATTATTTTGTATTAATTTATTGTATAATATGTACAATGTAAAAACAATTTTAACCTAAATAACATAATGTATTTTCTTAAGTACCTACAAATAAAACCTAAACAGATAAAAATAAAAAAATAAAAATATTTTAAAAAGTAAGTCTATTTAGAAGGAACTAGCAGTCCAGTGAGACAAATGTCTCATTTAATAAAACAAAAAAGAGCGTTTTGCAAATAGAACGCGTATTCACCACACGTACGTATATGACGTCATTGTTGGTAGCAAACTACCAGTCGCATTCGCGTTGATAAAATTTGCCTAGAATCTAACCTAAAAAGTTAGGATTATAATTAAGATAATAATTAGTGTTAGAGACTGAAATTCGGTTCCTGACCTGACATGACCATTCCAAACATATAACTTTCATAACTTTTTTCTCTATCTCTTACGGTTTGGCTGCTGAAACAGCGTCCCGGACGGACAAGTCTATTAGATAAAGGATACTGATGAATGACAACTAATTATAAAACATAAAATAACTTAAATATTTTTCAAATCGGAAAAATCTCCAATACTGTACAGGTCACAGAAAGTAGATTGGGTGTCATAGTAGGTCATGAAAGGCGCTGTGATCATATTTGATGAATTGGCAATATGTGGAAAGTTGTCAAAAACATACAAAGTTAGGTTATATTTTAAATGACAAGTAAACAGTAACGATGGGTAGAGAGATTTCGTTTACGCAGTGACTAACGTCATATGACAGATTCTTTGTGTTTTAAAGTGTGGAAATTGCTGTTGCTGGGATAGAAGGTTTAGCAGAGCCTGGTTGTTCAACGTACATCATTATTTCCGCAATCCTATTAACATTCAAGAACTGATAATATACCATACCGCAATGTTGCGTACGCCTCTGATTTATTGTGTCATTTAGCTTAAATAAGGTTAACAGTTTAATGGCAATATGGTAGATGTAAAAATGTTACCAATACAAAACTTGAAAATTACTAGATTCTAACATTAGTTCCGATTTTCATCGCGTCCCAATCTACTTTCTGTAACGTGTAATCCGCCATTTTGTGGTTGCGGCCATCTTTGATTTACAATGATACTGAACATACATAATTGTATTGTCATCAGAACTAAATGCGGGTACCAAATTTCAGATCAATCGGTCAACAGAAAGGGGGTAAAATTTTAATTACTAAATTTGAGCCAACAACACACAGGGCAAGCTAAATAAAACCGCTCAATAAGATCTTTTTTAAATATACTGAGAAAATGTTTTAAAAAGCATTTTACCTGCGTTATATTTAAAAAAAAAATGTTTTACATTTTTTGGACATTTGTGACATTTACTGTCGGTCTTATAAAAACCACTAATCTCAGGTTAACTTTAATTCGTTGTTAAAACAAACAAAAGCCCATCAAAACCTCAGTGCTTATGACATTTTATTCATTAGTAAACAAATTTTGATGCGCTTTTGTTTATTTTAACAGCGAGTTAAAGTTAACGTCAGATTAGTGGCCTTTATAAGACTGGCTGTTAGTCAAATGCTCCTGCATCATATTTTTGACCACAAAAAATACAGTCATAATAATCTTTCCCATTTAATGACCTTTCCTTAAAGTAATGCCATATGGGTCCTTTATATTTACGCATATCTTATATTTTTATAAGTAACACTTAGCACTTTGACTTACTACAACTGTCTAAATAATCAGAAACAAACAGCAGCAAATGCGTTGGTTTCTTACGACAGACTGCTGGCCGACAACACGCAACGATACAGCACGAGTGTGCTTCTGTAATTTTCAGCGACGAAAGCCGGGGAAGTACACAGAAGCTAACGCGAATGTATTCGGGTAATATTACCGCGAATGTGCTCGGTAATATAACCGTAATATTTCCGTAATATATTACCAAAAAGCGAATATTCCTTTGAGGGTGAGCGAATATTACCGTAAGTTACGGAATTTATAGGAATATTCGGTTGGTAATATTCGGTCGTCACATCACTATCCCTGACTACCATACAAACAGTTTTGGTGGATGTGACCTTATGAAAAGGTACTCTTCCTTAACCGATGGGTTAAAACAGTTTGTGTGGTTAACAATAGACTCTGTCTATCGTAAGAAGAAAAAAGGGAAAATCTACCATTTTTGAGACTAGTACACCAGTAGAAGCTAAACACATTTTATTAAGACATATTTAGCTTAATCTTGATATTTTGAGATCTAGAATGTACAGTTCGCTTTTGTTACTTATGGAACATCCCATATAATATTATACTACTTACCTCTTGAGGCCATATTACTATTTTTAGCTTGAAAATGTCACGTAAACCAAGATAAACTCAATCTTGTCTCGCTCCTTATCTATGCTATGTTGTGAAAAATAGTTGCTGTCTTCAGTAATATATTAAAATAAGAATGATTCACTCTTTAAAAACAAAGCATAAAATGTGTTAAACTTTTCACGTGTAACGTATAATAATGTACATAATCTGTTAATTTACCTAGTAATTGAATAAATAAACCATTGCTCATAAATACTGTTTTGAATTCTGCACGTTTTTAACTAATTTCAAAACAGAAGCTTAAGTGTATAATATATGCTCAAGTAAGCATGAAACGATCAAGCAATGTAGTAGACTAGCTAATGGCATGGGAAAGCAATAATTGCGTTTTGTACTGGAAAATTATCATTTATGAGTATGCAAATTGAAACACCACATTTACGTGCAGGAATCCATATAAACCTCAACTTTATCAAGATGTTATTTCGTACTTGCAATCTCAATTTAAGTGTGAAATTAATAACTTATTTCCAAATTGCAATAACAAATTAAACCAAAACCGGCGACGTCTTAGGAAACTCTGATTTGGACACACTGTATGTCTTTGATAAGTTGAGCTGCAAACAAACATTTAATTCAGGTCAATTCGCTTGTACCTATACAAAGCATACTTATAGCATGGAAAGTCTTTATTGTCCGATAGTGTGAAACCTCTTTGTAGAGGTGGAGTGATAAAGGTGATGTTTAACACATTCAAAATAGCTTTTTTGTGTCTTATGTGCCAACAGTAACTGAAGATTAGTTTTAAGTAATATAGAATTGCAAAATAACAATTTTTCCAATAGTTAATGTAAAATAACATTAATAAGGCTTTGTATGTAATTTTTTTTTGTGGTGTGATCCTGAAAGCTTGTAATAAATTTTAATTAGTAGATTAATCATAATTAAGTTTAGATAGAAAATTGGTACATACAGTACGTCTAGCGAATTTAAAGTTACAGCAGATTAGCAGGTTTTTAAGTGTATTGTCATCCAGTGCATAGAAATTTTAAGCACTCAGGTCATAAGTTCGGGCCCAAGATTAAATCACTACAAAATAAAACAAATGAAACCATGAAACAAAAATTAATAATACCTATTAAATTGTGAACACGTTGATTCATAATTTACTCAAAAATGGCCTCCTTCACACAGCTTTATAATCGTCGAGGCCAGTCATCTATGGCAGAACGCATGACTACCATATCAGTATTGGGCACTGCTTGATCCAGAAATGACTAACTGCTCCAAATTGTGGTGACTTTTAGCGCAGACTTTTTTCTCTAAAACTGACAACATTTGTAACCCAAAGGATTCAGATCTGAGCTTAAGAGGGCCATTGAAGACTGCCTTATGAGCCAGTATTGAGTCTTGTTGAAAAACTCTGTGCTCATTATTAAACATTGTAAAGTCTACACATTACCCTTTTACTGTGATGTCAGAAATAACAAAACATCGTGTTAAAAACGTATGTCTTATATTAAATAATACATCCTAGATTGTTGAAATCAGAAGGCAATTGAAATACCTATATGACATTCGCATTGTCAAATCGGCGGTAAGTTGGCAGTACTGATATTTGTCACTAAGTAATTTTTAGTTTATCGTATTGGTGCTACTTGCAAACTCCTATCTGTCGCCCATTTTAAATTAATTATTGTCAATTTATTTAAAATGGTTTCTTGTAATGGATTATGTAGAAGAATGAAGATACACAACACTTACAATTGAACTTACTTGATTGTCTGATTCACTCACTAACTATTTTGATTTAAACAAATATTTAAACCATAACATTAATTTTCTTAACTTATAGTACAGTGTGTACTTATTTCCATTTACCTGACATCTGCACTGTCAGTGTCAAATTTAAAAAAAATGTCTTGACTATACCTAAAAAATAATGTGTTTTTTTATTAGACTGTACAGTAATTTAATTGTTAAAATGTGAAAAATAGCAGTGGTACCAACATAATGTCAGTTTGACAGTGCAGATGTCAAGTAAATGGACTATAATTGGTGTAGCTACAATCTGAAATGGTATATTAAAGTATGAGTGGATAACAAGGTCTTTAAAACACGCGCGAGTTTTCGAGCACGACGGCGTAGCCGGAGTGCTCGAAATAGAGCAAGTGTTTTAAAGACCAGTTATCCACGAATACTTTACGCTATTTTTTATTATACCTACAATACTGGAAATAAATTACTCACTAAAAACTTAGAAATAATTTTTGTCGTGATAAATCGAAAGGGCATAATAATATTGCTACTATAGTTCCTTGAATTATTTACGTTTTTGTCCCGTCCTTGTCCGTTGTTGCATTCAGTCGTTTCCTTGACAACCTTTAAAGCTCGGCGAGCTTTAATCGCCTGCTTTCACACGCTCAGGCGTGCTTTAAACGGCGATTCTGATGCAGGTATAATAAAAAACACGTTATTTTACAAGTACAGTCAAGAACTAGTTACTTAAGTCACTCGTAGAATTAAGATCGAATAAGTCTGATGAATCGTGGTCAATATTACAAGCACCATAAAACTTTCATAGTATTCCATGCTTCTCCAATTGCTTTTCTAACATAATTGACATAATTCTTCCAGTGGTCAATAGTAACCTTAGTAAATACACTATTCTAAAGGCGAATAGTTAATTCTGGTTTTGCATTAGCGAAAGTTATTAATTAATTATCTTTCATTTGCACTACGACCAAACCATTTCTACGAGTATTGTTTATAGGACTTGTCCTCAACTCTTCTCATATTATTAATAATAATAATAAATAGAATATTATTCATATCAAGACATGTTTGACCTATCTGGTGTTTGTTTTCTTTGAAGAAGTTTCTAACATTTTTAAGATAAGATTTTGGGCTTGCTCATTATAGCGCGGAATTTTTAGTATAATTTTGGACAAATGTCACATTGACAACATTATAAAATAAGAGCTATTTAAAGCCGACCTGACCAAAACTTGCAGATCTTTTGCTTCGCCCAGCTCCTTATAGTTAAATGAAGATAGAAAATTATTACGTCACAGAAAATGGGCAGTGTGTAGACTTTAACACTGAGGGGCTCATTCTAAAATGTCCTCTTGGTAGACCTTAACCCCAGTCTTGACACTTTTTTGACAAAAATAAACTTAGTGGTACCCAAATAGAGACCCCCAGGCAAACCAAGATAGATGCCGAATGATGACCTCGTTGAACAGGAGAGACCTTTTCAGCAGCTTCATCACTGCTATGAGCAAACACTCTTATCATTTTGCTCGTTTAGATGTTCTTTCAATCATAAAAATCATAAAAATTTCCTCGTCTGTAAAAACAATTCTGTGGTGCCTGATATCTGCATACCGTCACTGAAACAGCTTGTATCTAGTCGCTTTTAAGCCATATTCACAATTTTGACGATGAATTTAAGCAATTTTCTTAAAAATTTTCACGAAAAATTCGAAACTTTAACCCATTTATGCAGAATGAAGGTATTATTTCTCGGCTGTGACATTTCACTTAACAGTTAGTAAAGCAAAACCCCAACTTTTGATACTTATTCCGTTGCCGTAGTGTAAATTCAATTTTTTTTGCTCCACCTTATTGTGGACTCTTGCCAAACCCCATGTGTGTAGTGTACCTTGCAGGCTTTGTTTGCAAAGTGTTCCACACTTTTTCAATTGTAATTCAGAGAGTGTAACTTGTAATTGAGATTAATAAATTGTAATTCAGAAAGCGTAAATTGTAATTGATTTAGTAAATTGTAATTCAGAAAGTATAACGTGTAATTCAGATTAATAAATTGTAATTGAGATAGTGTAACTTGTAATTCAGATTAGTAAATTGTAATTCAGAAAGCGTAAATTGTAATTCAGAAAGTGTAAATTGTATTTTAGAAAGCTTTAATTGATTTTCAGACAGCATCAATTTTAATTCATCAATTACCATGTAGATACATAAATACATAGAGGATGTGTAATAAATTTAATATTTATTGTTAAAAACTTGGCGAACAAGTCGATTGGTTGAAAATAAATTAGCTTTAAAATTGTTGATCATAGAATTCAAGTCATGGTTATAGGCTCGTAGAAAGAGCCTTTTACATGAATTAAGTTGTCAACTATATAGTTTTGTTGCTCTGGAAACTACCACTTAAATATCAAGTAAACGGCAAACTTTAGATTGTAATTTATTTGATGTATAAGTGTTTGTTTCCGCGATAGCATTACTTACTCGTAATAGTTAACAACTTAATACAATTAAAAGGCTATTAGCAGCAGCATATAACAATGACATAAATTCTATGATGCCTGATATCTGCATACCATCACTGAAACAGCTTGTTTCTTTCTTCCCTAATTATTTTAAAACTTTTTTCTTTGATAAACGTGCAGTGTGAGGTCTTCATTAATCACTCATTTCAAGGTTTCTAATAGTGTGATAAACAAATGTGTTATTTTTAGAATTTGCAATAATTTAAAAATTGTTATTGGTGTGTGACCACACTTATGTAACGCAATAACTCCATTTCATTATTTATGAAGTTACTGCAAAACTTTTGACACTTTTACATTCAACAATGAACAGAACTACAAACAACATACCTTCATTTGTTTTCTCCGGTTAGCTAGATCATAAAAAAAGAAAGTTTGGAGACGGTACTTATGACTTGACTTCCAGACTACTATATTCATTAGATGAACGTTAGAGACATTAATGATTAAATAAATTTTACAACTTATATACTACGGAGTGTAGAAAAGTAATTAGAACTGGCTCAAGAGTGAAGTAGACTTATAATTATCTATTTTTGCTTGAGTTGTCACCACATGCACTGCGTCCTAGCCTAGAAGACCTATTGTGCTATCCAGTGTTTTCAAATGGCACAGAAGTATTCTGCATATTGCTTTATTTTACAGAAGTAAGAACGAAACAGCAAAGAACAGATTTGACAAAAAGACATGCTTTTCCAATTTATTTATTACTAAATTGTAATCTGTTAGCTGTTAGCAGCAGCATATAACAATGACATAAATTCTATGATGAAAATTTTAAAGTGATTTGTTTTCAAACAAAAACTAAAATTGATCTGTTTGAGAATTTTTTTACAAATTAATAAACAGCATAATAAGTATTAAATTTGCTGTAAACTTTATACACATCTTGTATGTATGTATCTAAATAGTACTCCTACATAAAGGTCATCGCCTTGTTTCTGAAGTACTATTAACGCTTTCTGAATTATAATTTACTAATCTGAATTACATTTGACACTTTCTGAATTACAAGTTACATTTTCTGAATTATAAATGGAAAAGGTGAAGATTGTTTTAATATCCAAAAACACACCCAAGTAATTGACCTTCTCTAGCAACTGAAGTACTTTACCATATAGTGTCAGGTTTACATATTTTATTTTTATCTTCGTGCAACTCTGAGAAGCAAAGTTTTTCACTTTGTTACCGATAGTCTCTTGGCTTCACTCCATATTTCTACAGTATGGAGGGATAACTGCATTCTTTTGAATACTACGCCCTCAAATTTCCCATATAAATGGTGATGTCATTAACATAGCCCTGTGTATAATCCATTTACTTGACTTCCACGACCGCGTGGCACAGTGGTAAGGGTGACAGGCTTGCAATTAATAAGTCTTCGGTTCGAGTCCATGGGCAGGCGGAATTTTTCCACAGTCCATTGGATCGATATCGGGCTCGGTCACCATTCGCCGTTGGGATAAAACTAACGGCGCTCTTCCCGGAAGACTGATCTATGGGAAAAAGTAACCTGACCACAAGATATGATATCATGTATATATCATATATTTGGCGGACAAACTTCTCGCGTCGCATACGAAAAATAATAACTTTACTTTCACTGTTAGTGCCATTTTTTTTAAATGTCAGGACTGTACTTCTTATAATAGGAGTTTATATACCAAGACACTGAAGTTTAGCTTTTTATCACGAATGTGGATTTAGTTGCCGAGGCTTGTAGGGCCAAGTTTTATTTGAAATCGAGAAATCGTGAAACTACAACATTTTAAAAAACATTTGTAGGTTATGTTAACGTCGGTTGACGTTTATCTGTCGCCTTGCCACCTACAAAAAAGTCGTAAAACAATGGATTATTTTAATGCCGATTTCTCGTATTTTAATGACGATTTTGAGGTACTTAAAAAAATAACATTTCTTTTTCTACAAACACTTTAAAAGTAGGCTTTTTCACGTGTGTTCAGAGTTAAAAATGTCATTTTATGGTTACACTAGTTCATAAGCTATATGGTTTTTGTATTAAGTACTACCAATTTTCGCATTTTTATAATTGTTTAGCACCTTTAGGGCCGGTTGCAGAAAGCAATGTTAAGTCTGGTGTTAGCTAACATCGCGTCAAAGTGAACAAAATCGCATCAAATTTTGTTTACTAATGTATTAGTTACCATAAAGATTTGAGATTTGATTCGCTTTTGTTCACTTTGACGTCGCGTTAGCTAACACCAGATTTAACATTGCTTTCTGCAACCGGCTCTTAATCTACTTTTAATAGTGTTAGCAGAAAAAATATTGTTTAATACTCGTATGAAAAATGTGTTTGATACACTCGTATGCATTGTACACTGTACTCTGCTCGTTCAGAAAACTTTTAATATGCGTCCCATAAACATGCATTTTTCGCACTTGTATCATAAATAGCTATTTCAAACTGTACAGTAATTAAGTTATGAAAATGTCAAAGCAGAAATATAGGGTTATCATTTAAATATTTGTTTAAATCAAAATAGCAAATTAAAGACACTCAAGTAAGTTCATTTGTAAGTTTTGTGCATTTGCACTCTGCTAAATGTAAAAATAAATTGGCAATAACTAATTTGCTTTGTTTGGCAGCTAAGTATTTGCAAATGGCCCCAACACAATAAACTAAAAATTACAAATAGCAATGGTACCAACTTATCACCGATTTGACAATGCGGATGTCAAGTAAATGGACTGTAGTACACATAGACTTTTTTCTTTGGGTTCTCGTAAGAATTTATCCACCACAAAGCCTCTCTCTGTGAACTATCTCTGGTCACCGACACATTCACTGTTGTCTCATGAAAAGAAGTTGTTATTATTCTTCTTGTAATAGTATATTAAACATCAAGGTAGCGAAGTGCAGTATTATAACCTGAGCGCATATTGTGAAGGTTATAAGACGATTCGCTACCGTGGTGTATATACAATTTTTTGCACTACCAAACAGCTTAATACCTAAATTCCCAACAAATTTCGAAAATATTTTAACTGTCAACCTGACAATACAGCTCTTTAAAACGTCAAAATTAAAATAGTCATATTTGGTAACTTAGCAATTTATTAGTTACCACGGTGAAAATTGTTTATTTTACTTTCTCTCCCTTGGTGGAGAATAGTATATTACATACCGAGGTGGGAAGTGTTTCATTACTGTCGAGAGATTAGGTAGTTTACCGAGACGTGTAGCGTCGAGGTTAACTTTATCTCGAGACAGGGATGAAACTTTCCACCGTGGCATGTATACTATTTTATTTGCAATCATCTAATTTTAAAAATAACTACAATTGAATTCCGAATAATAGATATCTTGATGTAGCTAATATTTTTGTTACCATGAAAACAACCCACTCAATGTTTTGTTACCATGGAAACACCCCACTCTTCAGGTATGTAATATTTTTCGGGGTATGTAATAATTTCCTGGCTAGTTTCAAGTAATCATCTAGTTCCCAGCTGTTGTCATGTCATGAAATTGACACATTACAATGTGATTTCGAATAAAATCAACTTCACGACCTAAAAATAGGCCAATAACGATTGGCTCTGAGACTAGTAGTGCAAAAACATCTTTATTAACCATCTGCTAAGAGTAATGTCGATTTGCTTATTATTCAGAGCTAGATGAATAGGTTCAAACAAAGTGTTGTCAAAGCCACTTTTGATATCCAAAAAGGCTTGTAGTCCGAAGTCTTTGGGCTGTAGGGTTTTTTTCTCCTCTGCAGATTTTCCTAACTGATAGGCATATTGGTATAGCAATTAATTGTTCTAGTGTCTTTAAAATGAATGACAAATGACTTTCTTTTCATTCCAGTCCTGAATGAGTCTCTAATAAATGGTTCAAAGCTGTGGCCTAGTTGAGTAAAGTTAAGTTTACAACTTGATTTGCTTTTTTCCAGTTTTCTTGTATAGCCCTTCGTAGAAGTATTCCTACACTGCATTCATTGTTGTTGTATTTCTGAAGGAGCATACTGTAACGCTCCATAGCTCTAGCAAATTTTATTTTAAGTTTAAGATTAAATTCTGATTGCTGTACATTATTAATTACTTCTCGCAGGAAGTTCTGGTCCAAGATTGTCAACAGCTGAAGTAAGAGAGTCGAGTCAAGATTATACAGGTGTTTATTTTATTTAACTAGATTACAAAATAAAATATTAGTTTTAAACCATTTACAAGTAAATAAACAAAATAAAGTTGTTCTTCCTGGTATCTTCTGCGTGCCATGTAACGTTACGCAGCTGGTGTGATGATTCGAGTCCTTGTGAAGAGCACTCTGGATTTATATCTAAACTATTTACAAAAAACATAAAAATAAATGCTTCCTGGTTGCCTCTGCGGTGCGGACGACCATAGGGGTGAAGGGCGGCGTTCTCCAGTGCCGGATACGAACGGTCCCCCCTGTCCTGAGATTTGAATAGCTATAAACAGACCACAATTAAATAATTTCGCTTCAGCTCGTCAGTCCCGTGTTTCTCCAGATCTGTTTAGGCTTGATAAGGTAAAATCCGAAATGATTCTGGGGCAGTTAACGGCTACCCTAAGCCTGGCAAACGTGACCGCTCGCCGCACTAGCTAAATGAATTTAGAGATTTCTGAGCCCGTGAACAGCCTTGGCCAGCGTTTCATTAAGAATTGCAGGCCAAAATTGAAGCAGCCTTAGTGCGCGCTCGATTTCCAAATCAAATATTAAGCGAGCTCGCGGATTTGAACTGGATTTCGGCCGCTCGTGAACCTCGTGCTGGTGAGTCTTGGCGGCGAGCTATCAGAAGGAATTGTTTATTAGCAGGGTGGTCTCACGGGCTACTGGACAGGTATCTAGGTTAATCTAAACAGCAAGATCTTTCATTGCGCTCAAGGGTTAACAGAGCAAGGTATGTTTTGAACAGGATTGCTTCGGCAGATTTACTAACCTAGGCAAGGCAGGTAAGGGTGGCTCAGGCAGTTCAACTTCTCAGTTAAGAGCTGGGAATCAAACTTAAATGAACTGGAGAGGACAGGTTCAGCCCTTGGGTTCGAGGGCCCAGCTGAGGCTCAGGTTCTGGTCTGGATTTTGAAAGGAACAGGTTAGATCTCTCTCTGGACTAAGCGGGCATCGCTCTTTTATATGCTTCGTGATCTCCTTCCACATTGTTTACCTAGGAAAATCTAAGAGTCATACTTCGGTGTGAACGGAAAGTAGGGATGCGCGAATCGAGCGGCATGGCGTAGCTTATCTTGTGCAATTCGCCGGTTTCACACATAACGATAATTAAAACGTTATACAACAATTTGGAGGCATGTGTATCGTCACAATACTACCTGGTAAATGTGTCTCAAGTAGCACTTCCAGCGTTTCTTCTCCAGTTTCTGAATGAGCATTCAGTTTCTTTATTACTCTAACTACCTGCGGTTTGTCTCTAGTTAATGCTTTTTGTAGTTTTGCACATTCTAGTGTGTTTTCAACACCCTTGTAGTAGGTACGCTTTTCATGAGGATCATTTTGCTTTATTCACTTTGTTGTTGTAATAGACTCTTTATAGGGATCCCAGTTCCCTGACGTTTTTGCTTTGTTAAAAAGCTCAGAGAGACTATTGTTCCACCAAGGGACATATTTGTTCGACTTCTTTGTAGTCGCGGTACAGTAATATTCAAAGGCAAACGCAAAACCTTATAAGAAAAGTTATCAACAATGGAAAAATAAGCCCAAATACTCATTACAAATTTAATTTTTGCAAGAGCTAATGAAAAAAACAGAAAAACCATTTTCGATATAAATATGTAAATGGCTGTGAATTCATATTTGAGCTTATTTTTTAATTTTTGATCATTTTTTCCGTATAAAGTTTTGAGACTTACAGTATCCCTGCTTGTCGTAAGAGGCGACTAGAAGGATTAAAGGGTAAGGCTAGCGACCTGCCTTTTGGAAAAAGAGTGAAATGCTCAAAGAACTGTTAAAGAAGCCTCCGAATACGGACGGTCTGCAACGATCAACAAAAATGGAAAAACACGACTTTGGAAACTTTTTGCTTGCTCCAATTACTTTTCCTCGCTCTGTGCATTATTCAAATTTTTGAGAATCCTGTGGGTATCATTTGTCATAATAATATGTTGAGGAAGCAATTAGTAACAAAATATCCCAATAATTATTTTTAAAGTTTAAATTAAAGGGTTCTTTAAATTTTTGTACACAAGAATGTGCAAATAATGCAGCAATGATAAAATTCAGCCCTGACATTTGTATTTAAAAACAATTATACACATCTGCTAGTGTTATTTACATTTTGAAAACATTAAAAGACTGATATTTTCATTTATTGAAATAAATACTTTCTTTCTATGGGAATGAAGATTCCAGAAATTCAATTCACTAAGGTAAACACATAAATGAGCTGATATTGATTAACTACTTAAAGAAGACGACATTCTCAAGAAAAATCAATCAGATAAAATTGCAGCTACGCATTATTAAAACCGTTTTGTATTATTATTGATGCAGTGCCGACACTGAATGGCGCAGTTACAAAATTATGAAATTGAGTCCTTTTATAATTTTCGTTTTATGTAATGATGAATGTTAATTAAAATAATTATTATACTGGAAGTAGACTACAACGTTTGTGTTTAGAGTCTATAAAAGTTCTGCCCACTATTTTAGAAATTGCAGCTTGTCTGCATCAATATAATGGAGTAAACATTTAAACATTTCAAAGTAATGATTAAGAAAAATTCCAAATCATTCACTGTTACAGCTACTCTAAGCAGGCCCGGATTTACAATTTTGCCAAATTTCGAGCTTGAATATCTAGGCTCTATTATATGGGATTATGGAAGTTTCAATCAATATGGCTATTTCAGAGTTACTCTTTTTTCTACATGAAGTGGTTCAAAGTGTACAGGTAATAAAATTATAGGTTGGACTCAAAGTTGATCAACCCGAGTTCGTAATTTTGAGAGAATTGAGAAATGATAAAAAGAAGAAAATATTTTAACATGCATATTTATTGTACAAAAGGATTAAAAACCACTAAAACCAGAAAATCCTCAAAGTAGTAAAGAAATGAAAAAATATATCGTCACTAAAACCTCTTAATACCTTCAGACTATAATATTAATAGAATAATTTACAAGCACTTGCACAGGTTCCTTGAGTGCAAACTAATTAATGTCATCACAATTTATTTTCTTCAGAATGTGTAACTTTTCTATGCATATTCAACCTTTCTTTTTTCATTGTTGACGTTCATTAGAGTTTTATCCTTCTGAGATAGGAAAATTCCTTTTCCCCCTCTTCAATATACATACAAATATTTGAAAATCAACTTTCACATTAGAATAAACTACATGAAGATCTCTCACTATCAAGGATCGTTTTAACATGTTTCGATGAACCAATTTCTCCACGAAAGCATATCTGAAATCATCGCAAGAACTTTCCACCAACTCTTCCCTTTCAATTCTACTTTGAAGTTAAGACTCCAAATTTTTCATAGAAATTTGCATAAGCTTCTGTTCTTTGGATCAGTTCAGCCTTAAGCCGATCTAAGGTAGCAAGGAAGTGTTTATTCTATATTGATATCTGCCAGTAAAGGTTATTCTGGGGCCTGATCGTGTAAGTTTCTTGTGTGTTTTTCTCCTCGAGTCGAACTCATATGCCTTCTCTGTTGAGAACTGCAATCTTTTCTTCATATACTTCAAAATCTTCTCGTGTGGAAGTCATGCGGGAGTAAGTGTTAGTGAATCAAATCGCTTTGTTCATGTCAATATTTACACCCTGAAGAATCTTTTGATTTGAAACTCGGCGGTCATAGTAGAAGGAAAAGGGACATTGATTATCTGTATATGTAATGCGATACATATTACTAACAAAGTAAAGGAAGTCAAGCAACTTAATAATGGATATAGTTTGCATTACAGAAACGAAAAAACAAAAGACAGGTGTATCAATCCTCTTTAAAAGAAGTACAACAACCAAATAGGAGACATTCATTACATTTCTGAAAGATGCATAAGAATATCAGTTAGAGGTCTTTAGGCAGGAGATTTTAATCTCGCTGTGAAATGAGATGAAATTCAACATAAGTTCTTCTGGACGCTGACTAAGCCTTTCACATTTCTCTGTTAGGTATCTTTATATCTATTCTTCTGGTAACCATACCTTGGAAAGGTATTTAGATGGAAGTTCAAATATTTGTGTAGTTTTTGGGTAATCATTATTTAGGAAAATGTTGAAATAGGTTTTAAGGTTTTTTTTTAAATAAAAACACAATATATAATTAATTCTATGTTTTAAACCTGCAATTGCATACTTTTTGAGTAAATAGATAATTAAAAAAGTAGTAGATATGCAAGGGTTATCAGAACACAAACTTTAAGGGTTGGTTTCTAGGATCAAAACAAACTGATTTAACCAAACTTAGCTATATCCGAAAGTTCTTCATTTCAACAGTATCAAAGTTCTGGAATCTTCATATTCAATTTCCGATAGCCTACATCTGCCACATTGCCTTTACATGCAAGGGTTTGTATTTTATTTTTTTATACTTAAACTGTTGAAGACACTTGTGTATATTTGAGGTGCTGACAAAACCCAAAGCCATTCATAGAATAGCACGATTTTCATGAGGTGATCTCTCAGTAATTCAATGATTGCCAATTTCAAAATTCTGATATTACTAAATTGACCAAGTAACCTCATTCTCCAAAATAGGTCACCTTTTACAGTATGTTCTTATGGAACTGTATAGAAATATGTTAAAGGATTTTTTTTTTAAATTACCATGTAGCTCCTGAAACAAAAGAACTTGCATAATTTTTTCGATATTTATTTTTTTGCTATAGAAAATATAATTTCAAATTTTAAAAAGTTGTACTTGACACTAAAGCCCCTACAAAGTTACTCTTTGTTGTCAATGTGCAAATGTGCAATCGTAATTTAAAATAACAGTGACTCGGTGAGTTCTCTTCTGGTTAATTTAATGCCATATGTTAGTAGAGTATTATTTTGAAAAGCTATTAGGCTCATAAAAATTAATAAAATATTACCTGCAATAAAGAGCAAGTTATTTTAACTGTGTTTATTAATAAAATTGTAGTTATTACTGCATCAATTTAGAATTTAAGTCGTGAGATACTGTGAACTATTAACGCAATAATGTGTGATTGACGTAATCCACGGTAAATGAAGATTACATGTTATAGTCTGTGAAGTAATGAATTGCAAGGAAATAATTGAAATAAATTAAAATGTGTATTTTGTTCGAGCTAGTAATACGCAGCCTGATGATCTCCTAATGATAAGAAATGGAAATTTGCTTAAATAAATAGGAATTGCAACAACACCTTGAAAGCTAGTTTTTGCCTTTGCATTTTCAATTTTTTCTCTGTCATAAATTTACTGTAGCTAAATCGAATAACACATGCAGATTCAGTAACTTTTCTAATTAAATATGCATGGAGTACTATAGAAAATTGTTTTTGTGCATAGTTATTTATGAATGTAAAAGAGAAAAAACAAGCACTTTTCAATGGTGCCGAGTCATCTTCACCCTATTACATCATAAAAGCAAATTTAAATTTAGAATCAGATTTAAATACCACTTTAAAAAGTGTGTCTAACAATGTTTAGCTAAAGTTCGGCATGGCATTTGCAGAGGCTGTGCTGTATAGCCCTATTTTGTCAGATTTGTCGCATAACACGCATAAAATGCATGTGTTTATATTGTTCTGCTCAAGTTATTTATTGAGATAAATTTAACGAAATTCACTACGATATGTACACCATCAGATCATTCACCTACAATCTTGTTTGTACTTAGTCAGTTATTTAAATAACATTCTACAAAGTAGCTCATTCTCATTGGCCAATAAAATACAAAGTTATGCATTCACTCTGCATTATAATTGACAGTTATTGTTCTGTTTAAGGGAAGCGCACCCAGGAATGCATATGCGTGGGTATATGCATAACGCTGATGGCTGTCAATTTCTTGTTCATCCTTCTCAATTTCCGAATACAAAACCTTAGTGCCATCGTAACGGCTGCTCTGTGTGGCATAGTGACTGCAGATTTTGGTTCTGGCTTGGTCCACTGGGGAGCCGACACCTGGGGATCCATCGAAGTGCCCATTATAGGAAGGGTGAGGCCAATCATTTTTCAAACAAAAACAGTTTATATAAATTTGATGCTTTGTATAGGACGGCGAGAGCTGAAGAGCAATCACAAAATAGTTTTATTACTCATTCTGGAGTTGACTGTAGGAAAATTTCAGCAACCGGATATTTTGTGTTAATAAGAATTTTTGAGTGCACATCTGCTACCTGGCACACCTATGATGGCATTGGCTGCTCATATCTCTGATAAGTGATAATACATGGCCAATTTGCGAGTAAATGTTGTCAGTATATGTTACAAACCTATTATGATTTTATTTAAAAATTATGTTTACAAGTTCAAGGCAACCCCATAACACTTTTACACTTACGAAAGGAGCAACGGGCTGCTTCATTTTTTCCAACAATTACATATCGTGACAAAGTCATTGGAATATTTTTTTAAGTTCCTTTTTGGCACCAAGCCATCCTCCACCACTAAAAATCAAATTAACAGGGGTTAAAGCAACAAGCATGTTGCTGAAGGTATGTATGGAATTAAAATCTTAACAAACGTCCTTTAGCACTCTACTTGTAAGTGGCAAATCTTTAATGCGAATATTGTTCCTGTGATTGTACATCCACAATCTGAATGTATCTGAAGATCTGCAAGATCCATAATAACTACACTGCATTCTTCTGCAGGTTAAGACTTCGTTCTGCCTTAGCCCAGTTAGGTAATACTCCAAAGTTCTCCAAATATGCTATTGATGCACTATTAAGAGCTGCTTCTTGGCCCCAAACTTATTAGTGTAATCTACTCGAGATAATGTCTGGATGGACTCATCACATCCAGTGTGCACACACATTTCTTGTACAGCTAAAACCATTGTCAATATGGGCACTAACAAATATGATTCCAATAAACTGGGATGTATGTTTAAATCAGGCAATGGTACCTCTCAGAGACGTGCTCCTACCTTGTCTCACAGATTTCTTAGCTAGTTTGCTATAACTACCAAAAACATAAGTGACTCTTATGCAGTTTTTAGTGATGCTGTAAACATAGTAGTAGTATCAGTTTTGGGAAGACTGATGTCAGGCAGGTAGGCCTTCATATGCCCTTTTTGCCAACCCCATGGATAAGGTCTAGATATGCAGAGTACCAGGTACATTAGTCCTACTTAGAATTTTGCCGAGACTAAGGAGTTACAACCCTAGTAAGGGATATTTAACATGCTACACATCGTAGTAGCATGAGACCCACGGCTTTACATCACTTCCGAATGATGGCATTCTATAAAGCTTTTCATCTGCATTTCTTTATTTTTAAAAACATCATCGGGATTGGGGATCGAACTCTCGACTCTTAGGTCAGTAGCCAGAATGCTAAACCACTGAGCTATGGAGCCCGGCGCTGTGAACATATAAAGAGAAAGCAGAAACTACTCGAAAGATGTTCTTTTAATTTGTCATTACTTTTTGTATGAAATACATGACAGAAACACTTTATTGCCATTAATGCTGCCATAGAACGTTTCCAGCTTGTCTGACAATACACTGTTTTGTGATTTTGTCAATAACCCGTGCTCATCAATCAGCGAACAGTTATCAGAGAGATTATGCTGAGGGTGCAGGGCATGATTGGCATCTTGATGACAAAACAAGTGAATGTAAGAGTTGGAAGTGCGCAAAAATGTGCCAAGTCTTGAATAAACACATTTTGTAAAAACTGCAAGCACTGTTAAGTGTGTGGAAAACAAATGATATTGAGAGCTCCACGAATATTATTATGGAAACTGTTCACACACTGTCTGAAACTGGTTTTGCCAGACTACAAAATTTTTCAAGAAAGACTTGGTGAAACAGTGAAGGTTGTCTCTTAATGATAAATGATTTTTTTTAAATAGTGTGTTAATAGTGTAGAAAGAGCGATCTACAATAGTAGAAATGGGAGATATTGAGAAATAAAGTGTGGGAAACGACAACAGACTATGGTTATAACCGAACAAGATGGTGGAATGAAGAAGTATATAAGTACCAAGACTATAGAAGATAAACAATGTTACATAAATAGTAGGAAGCAGTAAAAGCAGCTAAAAGAAACTTATGGGAACAATTAGGAGATGAATTAGAACATTATAATGATAATAGGAAGAATATTTTGAATAAAGTTGAGAAACTAAAAGGAAAAAGTAAGGAATATAAAACACTAGCTGACCCGGCAAACGTTGTTTTGGATTATGACATGATGGGGAAAACCCTTTAAACTATTAAGCACAGAATCATAAAAGTATGACTGCAAATAGAAAGTCGTACAGTGTATAGAAAAACACACTTTCGATATTTTCCAATTTTCCGGCTTTCCCTTTGGATTTTTCCGAATTTTATTTTTTGCTAAACCACCTGGGTAGTAAGACGAACAAAACAAAACAAAAATCCTAATCGGTCAAGTCGTTCTCGAGTTTTTGGGTTACTAACTCACGGTGATTGATTATATATATATATATATATATATATATATATATAGATAATGAGAACAAGATTGTGTTTGATAAGGATAAGGTAGTAGAAAAACGAAAAAAAATTGAGAGGATAGAAGGTGACGCAGCAATTGTAGACCACATCATAACAATAGAAGTTGCACAAATCATGAAAACTTTAAAATTTCGAAAAGCTACGGGGAAAGATAATATACCTTCTGAAATGGTGAAGTGGGCAGGAAAGAAAGTAACTGAATGGTTAACCGGTATATTTAATGTAGCATGGGTACAAGGTAAAATACTAAAAGAATGGGAGAGCAACACGTCAAAAATAGATTTAGTAAAAATTATGAGAGGGCAGCCTGTTTTAAGAGATTCTTTTGAAAATTTCGTGATAGAAGGCCATATCAATCTTACCATGTGTGTGGAGTGGGGGTTTCCCGTAAAAAGATTTAATGTTGATAATGTTTTCTAATTCCTAGTTATTTAAATTGTTCTGGCAAGGTGGGAAAAAGATTTTAAAATAATAAACTCGTCAAAGAATGGTTTTTTAATTTTCTTCAGCGCTGTCCTCCACTTGCTGACAGAATGTGCTACAATATAAAAAGGGCGAGAGTGCGTATGAATAGAAATATGATAAATGTTGTTTTGATAATCTTGAACAGTCTGTAACTAATATTCCACCAAGCATCATGATAAATTTTGATGAAACTAACCTTTTGGGCCATCTGGGACAATCCAAAAGTATAGCCAGACGTGGAATGAAGCACACTGAAGGAGTTGTAGATTATTTAAAAACTAATATAAGTGTAATGATTGTTGCATCTGCAAATTGTAAATTAGTACCACCTTCTACTGTGTACAAATGCAAGCACGTCTATCCCACTTGGACTGAAGGTGGAATAGCAGGTGCCGGTTACAATAGGAACAGTTTTGGCTGATATCATCTTGACGTGTTGGAACTTTGGTTCGAAAAGATTTTAATGCCTCATGTTTGGAAACTGACTGATAAAAGGGCAATCATTGATGACAATTTTAGTGGTCGCATATGTTCTTTGTTTACGGCGTGCAAACAATATCTAATTTATATTTCTACTGCCCAATTCTAACCAGATTTGTCAGCCGCTGGACATGGCCTTTTTTCAGCCTTTAAAAATTGCTTGGCAAAAATTTTTATAAGAGTTGAAATCATCTAACCGAGGTGTTCTACAAAAAAGCACCTTTTCATCTTTACTAAAACAAGCTCTGAAGATGATTGGATTAAGTACAGCTCAGAATGTATTGGCTGATTTCAAAACCTGTGGAATAGTTCCGCTTGACAGACTAAAAGATGGAAAGAAGATGGAGTGACACTCTCATAAGCCACCTCCAGCAAACAAGAAGTAATGCATCAACTTTAACAAGACAGCCAAGAGGCAAAAAGCTGCGTTTTTGTTATTTATTTTGTTTGTTTGTTATTTCGTTTGTATTTATTGAATAAAAGTTGAGTTTTTGGCTTTTAAAATTTTGTTCTTCAATCTTTTTTTAAAATGTATTTTAATAATCAACTTCTCCCAATACTTATTCTAAAGTCGATTTTAAGCATTTATACATATATATATACTGATCGTTTCACTCCACTAGGTACAGTGAAGGCGATCGATCATTAAATAAAAAAAAATAATATCGATTAGCAAAACCTGGCTTGCTATTGTATTTTTTAGAAAAACGACAATATCATTTTTTTTAGGATTTATGTCTCATTGTTTAATATGAAACTTGAAAAAATTATGATTTCTTGACCAAGTTCGCCGGTGTACTTACAATGCCTAATTTATGCGGATAATATAGTACTGATGACCAAAAATTATACAGACACAATTTGCTATTGACCTGTGGAAAGAAGAACTAGAAAGAGTAAACCTAAACATAAAAGTAAAGTGATGAAGATAATAATAATAATAATAATAATAATAATAATATATTTATTGTCCAACAGCAGAACCAATTAAAGGACAAATTACAAAAAAAAAAAATCATGATATTATGACGATAGGGTATACATGTAAACTTAGAAATAAATAACAGATTAAGAATATTCATAATATGTTTCCAATAAGAATTTTAGTGTACATTCAAAAATATCACACTTTCCACAAATTTGATTATATAGTGAACACATTACTGATATAGGCGATTTTAATAGTAAATTAGTTTTAGCTGTTTGTAGGTAAAAAGTGCACTGTGATCTACTATTGCTTCTTGGTGTATGGAAATTAACCATTGCCAAAATTGAAGGACAATCAATTTGGTGACGCAATAATTTATATAAAAACGTCAAAGCAATTATTGATCGTCTAGTATCAAGAGAACACATATGGAAGGCGTCCAACAGCTCTTCGTTTGGAAACCCCCTGGTTGGATAAGTACCATACACTTTACACCAAAGGTATTTTAAAAACTTACGTTGAATACCCTCAATAAGCACTTTATATCGATCATAGTAAGGAGACCATAATTATTAAGGCGCAATATTCAAGACGCGATCGTACAAGTGAAAAAAATAATGTTATAATGGTACTTATATTAGAAAATTGTTTTGAATTTCGCATGATGTAACCCAACATTTTATTGGCAGATGATACCATTTGCACAATATGCGTATTAAATGACAATTCGCTGTCAAAAATGACACCAAGATCTTTTATCTCATAACACCTATCTAACTTGCTACCACCAACAGTGTAATCAAAAATTACAGGCATGTCTTTCCTTGAAAAGGTTACAACTTTACATTTCGCTACATTTAAATTTAGTCTATTATTAGTACACCATTCACGAAGAAGATTTAAATTACTTTGCAAATTGATACAATCAACTGAAGTGTTAACTGATGTGAATATCTTCACATCATCCGCAAACATTAACGTTTCGCATTGCAAAGTAAGCCCAAGGTCGTTAATAAACAGTAGAAATAGTAAGGGTCCAAGATTTGACCCCTGAGGTACACCAGACCGAGCAGTGAACGGTATAGAAGAGTAACCATTATATTCCACAATCTGAGTCCTATCTAGCAGATAAGATTCCAGCAATCTCACCAGCGAAACACTAAAACCATACATGTACAATTTCATAAGTAATAGCCCATGATCGATTCGATCAAAAGCCTTTGAAAGATCAGTATAGACTACATCCACTTGCCCTTGGTTGTCAAGAATTTCAGAAGTGAATTGAACAAGACAGCATAAATTCGTTACTGTTGATCGCTTCTCAACAAATCCGTGTTGATATGGAGATATGATACTTTTGACAGACGCGTAGATGTAGTTATAGATGATCATTTCAAAAACTTTAGAAAAGTTTGATGATATAGCTATCGGTCTATAGTTACTTACGTCAGTGTTATCATTATTCTTAAATACAGGACAGACTCTGGTGAACTTCCACTTATTAGGAAAGGTGTTCGTTTTTAAACACAAGTTAAAAATAACTAAAAGTGGAGCGATAAAAATGTTTCCGCAATCTTTAATTAGGTAGCTGGGAATTTGGTCAAGTCCAGATGTCTGTTTGTTTTTAAGCTTATGAATTGCGAGTTTGATATCATTTTCAGATATAGATTGAATATTTACATTTACATTAGGAAAATTGAAAAATGCAGAATCAGTATCCAACATAAATAAACTAGAGTCTTGATAAACGCTGCTAAACTGATCAGCAAAGGCATTTACAATATCTTGAGGATGATTATAATGCACATCTCCTTTATGTAGCTTCCCTGGTATTCGAGAAATACCCTTCTTAGATCTAATAAAAGACCAAAAATTCTTGGAATCAGTATTGATGGAATTTTCAATTTTAATTAAATAATCATTGTACGCTACTCTAATTTGACATTTTACAAGAGCCCGCATACGTTTAAACTCTCTTAAACTATATTGGCAGTTGCTTTGCCTATATCTCTTGTAAAACTTGCTCTTTAGTTTAATATTTTTGATAATATTTTGTGTAAACCAAGATGGGTATTTCTGTTTATTATTTTTCTTTTTATAGTAAGGTACGTACTGGTCAAGTATATTATACAATATCTTGTAAAAAAGATTACAGGCATCATTCACATTGGCAGAATCATTCAGTCCAGACCAATCGACTGAGATTAATGCATCATACAGTCCAAGAAAATTAGCCTTATTAAAATTATATTTTATACTGTTCATTGACGGAGGAAAATTAACGGACTTTAATTCAAATATATTAAAGCAAATACTTAGAGCCGGATGATGCATGTCCTCACTTATCAGTGGTTCGCTATCATGGGTAACATAACAACTACAACTAGCAAACACAAGATCAAGTAATTTACTATTACTATTAAGGACTTGATTCCATTGGCGCAAATTTAATAATTCAGAAAACTCGGTTACGGAAGAATATAACTTATCAGTGGAGTCTGAGTTATAAAAACTAGGTATGTTAAAGTCTCCCAATATCACTAAATTCTTCACATGTAAATAACGTTGCAAGAAATAATCAAACACTATGTCGAGGTCAGTAGCTGCTGGAGTACGAGGAATGTATACAATGAATATGTATACACAGTGACTTGAAAAAGAACACTTGCAACCAGCGACATCAAAGGCAGGTAAAACATTTAGAAGTTCCGATAAATTTAGTTCTTCTGATATGATGTGATTTTTGATGGCTAAAAGAACTCCGCCGCCGCGTGCAGTGTTAGTAGAAATAAAGTTCCGGTCACTCCTATACACATTATATGTATTAAAAGGAAAGAATTCGGCGCTCATAATTTCATTTGATAACCACGTTTCACTTAAACTAATAATATCATATTCACAATCAGAAATACTTGCAGTAAATTGATCAACTTTGCCACGTATACTACGGACATTCTGATAGTAACACATTAGGGTTCTGCTGCTGGAATTATTTAGTTTTTTTGAACAACACCTGGCAATCCATTGGTATATTTTATAGTTAAATTCGTTTCGCCACTTTCAGATCTCTGTTTCAGCTCTTCTTTACATTTTCGAAACTGCTCTCTTTGATAATGAGTTTCATCTTTCCGCAAGAACACATTTTTAAGATCGGTATGAGATTTCAGAGCAAGTTTATTTCGGAGAACCGTATAAACTTCAGATGCATTATTTAAAGTAACACGCAGCGGTCGAGGTTTTCTTGTATTCGTTTTTGGTGTACCCAGGCGCATTATCTTGCGGGTCGAATCCAAATTTATTTTCGACTGCGTTGTTTGAAAAATGTTATTAACATTTTCAAGTTCTAAATTTGCATCGCCGTTTTCTGGTAACCCATAAATGATAATATTATTTTCGCGCCTGATTCGATCTTGAGCTTCACGTACCACGGCTTCAAAAGATGCGGTAGACAATTCAGATTGTTGAACAGGACGAGTTTCCAATTTTTCTAGCCTGCTCATTAAAGAATTAAGCATCTGTTTTAGTTCTGCGAACTGATCAGTAGTTTTGTTACAGGCGTTACAAAAGAATTTCACACCTTTTGTTCTTTGGCGAGTTATTCGTTTGGCATCATCCGCATCAATATGAACACACGTCACGTGAAGATGGTTTTTGCATCCATCACATTGTAATGTAAGATTGTTATCTTGCTTGTTACACAGAAAGCACAAATTGGAAGGCATTTTCTTGAGGATACACGCTTTCACAAAGTTAACAGGTAGAAGCACAGCGAGCAAGCACACGTCCGACTTCGACGACAGCTAAATAAACACTTATAAGTAAGAATCATAACTAAATGGATTGGAGAAGCAGAAAGATACACATATTTCGGCAGTTATCACCAGAAACGGGAAAATAGAAGAAGAGATAACCAACAGAATAAACAAAGGAATCAGGTATATGATATGTAATAATAATAATACAATAATTAGGAAAAAAGTAAGCAACAAAAAAAATTCTAATTTATAATACTATCTACTTACCGACACTCATGTATGCGACAGAAAATTGAGTACTAACAGATAAGTTAAGATCAAGGGTAACACAGAAACAGAGCTGAAGGAGAATTGCGGGACACATCAGAAGAGACAGAATTAATACCTGCATTATAAGAGAGACTTTGCAAGTTGATACAATAGTAAAGAAAATCGAAAATAAACAATTGAAGTGCTTTGGACACAATGATGGTGTCTATAACAGCAGCATCTCTTTTCCTCCCCTCACATATACATATATCTTTCCCTGTAAAATAGAGTATCTGTTTAGATAGAGTTTATAGAGTATTTCAGAATAGGGCTAAACAGAATATACCAAAAATAATAATGAAAACGAAAGTAGAAAGAAGAAGACACAGGGGTAGACTGAGACTAACATGGAAAGAGCAAATAGAAGATGTAGCTGCGAAAAGAACATTACCAGAAACAAAATTATTAGCAAAGGACAGAAAATTAAACAAATCATGAGTAGAAGACACTTACAGGATGGACTAAATAGCCGACTCCCTAAATGCAAAAGGAATTCGTTCAAGAATGGCGGACCTTTTCATCTGTGCTCTGGGTTTGCTTATAAAACTCATGGTAGCTGTTTAAACCTCCTACAAAAGCAATGGAGTCTGTTACTTCTCAAAACAGATAGAATATTAGGGGCTCATGATGTGTGTTAGCTTTTCACTTACCTTTAGGTCGGCGTTCTATATTTTTAACTTCAAAAATTGCTCGCTATAAGAGTGTACTTGGGGCCCGTCTCTAGCTACCGTGAAGACGTTGCAAATTCTTTAATTACTAAAATGTTAAAGGTGAGCGCCAACAAGTTTGACTCAAGCACACTGATATAGGTAATGAAACTTATAACTTCACTATATATCTACAATACAATTATTGAACCTTCCCAAAGTTTCAGTGAAAATGAAAGAAAGCAATACCTTTGCCTAACTTTATTGTTAACAATCGTTGTATTCATTAAGTTGGACTATCATTCATTAATGCACTAATATTCGAACGGGGTACTCCAAATTAACATATACCAAATATTTCTAATGGTACACATTGTTCTTATTTCAGTTATATGCGAAATATCATCAGATTATAGTTAATTCACTTATCTGTTTTGTTGTTGTACTTGTATTATCGATGACCAGCCCTAAGAAGCTCTAGAAATCCACTAACCCCGCTTCGTCGGTTAGTCCTCTTCTACAACTGTCAGCCTGACAGCCCCAATCGCCGGCTGTCACCTACCGCAAGTAGACACCAAAACTGTGTGGCAAATTTCAGAAGACGAGCTTCTCGTATGCTTTCCACTTAATACTTGTTACTATAATATTGAATTACGAAATAGACTGAGATAGATGCAAAATAACTATACATACCCTGTACTTAACAGGCAATAAACTATGCATTGTTTTGCGTGGTTCCTATATCGTCGTAATTGACTTCGGATTCTCCGTCTGACAGAAAGTGACACCTCGTTCCCCATATCCGCTTCAAGCACGGTCGGCCAGTATCAACATACTATAACCGAAACCACGAGAAATTACGAATTTCACATTATTTTCCACGAAAACCTTTTGCGCAATTAAATGCCGTCACTCATTTTTGAAAACAAAATCTGTTATCCAATTTCTACCCTCTTTTCTTTTTTAACAAACCTTGCAACTCGGATTCTAATTTTTATAAGCTTTCACCGCATTTTCCCACTTGATCGTTTATTCACGACTATTTATACTGTAAACTACTACCATTAGTACAATATGCTTTTCGTACGTAACATGTGTTATCCCTTATTCTACTGCAAACTGTTTTTGTTTAGTTCCCCTTGGATGCCAGATGAGCTCTTTTGAAATCTATCATCGGTTTCTCTCAAAGTCATATCTGCAGTAGCAGCTGCTAATTTAATTGGTCATATCGTTTCACAACAATGTTCCCTTTTATGAAAATTTCATGCACCTCTGAAGCTGTATTGGGTAGTGCTCATGTCATATTATAAAGAAGATCATTGCTAATAGTTGACATAGTCAAATATAGCAAATATTGGCTGCAGTTTCTTTACTAGATCAGAGTTGGAGTAATCTTAGAAAATTATTCTAGTGCAAAAATTGCTCTAATGTTTGCCTTGCATAATCAACAAAGTCTGCAAGAAGCTTATCTAAATCTGTATGATCCCATGCTAAAGAACTTAAAGTAAATTTTCAAATTTAGATTCATGAGAATCAAGGGATGACTTCAGCTGCAATCTGGAGATGGTTTCTCATAACAGCAATATTCATTTTCCTCTCCTCACATATACATCTTTGACCTGTAAAATAGAGTATCTGTTTAACTAGAGTTTATAGAGTATATGCATCTTTGTCACAGGCTACTGGTAGGTAGTTTTAGTCCTTGTGTGGAAATTTAATAATCATGGTTTAACTGGTTATGAAAGAGTACACATTCAGGGTCATTAGAACCTCTTACTTCAGATAAGGTACGTAGATTCCTCATGGTCAAAGTTATCAAAGGCACCAATCATGCATAAATCAATCTTTAAACTTCATTAGGAGACTGCATAACAGCATACTATGTAAGGTTATGCTGTTGGTAACTTCGTTTGAGCTGAAAGTAAAACTTATGATTCTACTTTTATGAATGGCTTCTTTTTTCCGACTCATTGTCATCTTCTGTTTTGATGTTATCAAATTATTCAATAGAGTATGCGTCTACATGAAATCAAGTGTATCTGCTTACTGGAAAAGTGCGTGAAGATTAGGTATTGAGTTCTCAGTATCATCGGATTTATTATTGACACTTTTACAGTGTTTGTACTTCAATTCGGTAAAACGTGAATTAGGGCGATATGCAGTTGAATTAGTTATTGATTGTTGAAAAGGCAAGGGCGTAGGCGCCACCGATATCTTTTAAAATCTGTTTCTTGGAAGTCTGAAATGAAGAACAGTAGTTTTGTTTGGTGACAGCTCTGTGTACGTTCAGGCTTGTTGATCCACGAACCTACCTTGTTATTAATTTCTTGTAGGCCGCTAGCACTCCTTATACAAATAAATCATTTTAAAAAACATACAATGGGACATCGCATGCAAACGCCATAAAAGAAAAGCAAAGATTAAGTTAATCTAATTATATTGAATTTGAATATGAACATATATATTTAACACCAACTGAACAGTATGAAAAAGGTTATTTCTATACGTATCTAATATAGAGGGGGGGAGTTCATACGCTGCTACAAGATAAAGTTGTGAGCTACTCGAACAGAACTAAAGTTAAGAACAAGCTACGTAATCATATAATGTTCTCTTGGAAAGCGTCACTGGCTGTTCATTTATTATTGCAGCACCGTAAACTATAGCATCGAAAATTAGTAAACTATAACACAATACCTTATTTAGAATCCTAATGGTACCGTTACTGGGTTAAGGGAGCACGTGCCAATCCGTCGCACACCAAAAGAACCTTTTGTTGGCTGGCCTGCTGGTCGAGTCGGAAGCTATTTAAGACGGCGTAATGACAAAACTTCCAGAAATGGCTTCAACAACAACTGGGGTGATTCCCAAAAAGGGCTGCGAGTATCAAATGCTCAAAAATAAGAAATGAAGGAGGTAAGCATGATTGAGCCTTTGAATTTTACGACTACTTATCCCCATTTCATCCTTAATAAGGTTACCACCCCTACACCGAAAACAAGATTACTCAGCAACGAGTGTTCATCTCAATATGCTTCGAGTCACTGCCGAAAAGTAACTAAAACGGACGTCACTACTACGAAAATTGGGTACGGGATTCCGTCACAAAGAATATAAGCGGGTCCTCGACAGCTCGAAAGCTGCCGAGGGCCATCGCAGTAATACATTTGAACTCTTTAAGTATGCTCTCGTAATTGACTCAGAAATCCGGTAAAATCTGCAGCCATCTCTCTCCTCCACATGTGCGCTACACTCATTGCGCAAGATTGCACCACATTTCACAGGAAAACATTCGCCCAAAAATGCATGAAGGCCTCAGACGGGTTAAATCTTGTCTTTGAAGCGCGACAGCCTGGTATCAGAAGTTCGTTAAGACAGTGACGTAAAGGACTGAGCGCAACAACCCAAGACAAGATCCAGGACAACCTCTATTATTTAGCAGCCAAATCAACTAAGCACTACTTGCACAGAGCAGGAGCTATAGATAAGGGCTTGCTTTTGCAGAACTCTGCAATGTTATTAAGAAGAAGCAGAAGATGTTGCTAGTTATTTCGTAAATGGGCTGAACTGACGAAGAGCGCTAAAATTTAAAAATTATTCTAACAAGCATCTCCAAGAGTCTTGGGAGACTTCAACGCGAAGGTAGGAAGAGAAGAGATATAAACCAACCAACTATTGGGTAGTTACAAAGTTGCTTTTAAAAACCATGGGGTGCACCGTGTGGGTGCTGACTTATTCTATACCTTTTTAAATTGTGTAATTTTTGGTTACTACGTAAACAGTCTGGATTAGAAATAATGAAGTGCCTATTTCCTTTCAGATTTCCTAAGGTTTTTCTCTTCAGTCAATTGGGAAATGCTCTCTTTATTTGCATTTGCTAATCTTTCTTACTTTGAAGCTTTAGAAAGGACTTATTATGATAGTATTGTTTGTAACGTGTATTATACTCATGGCCTTCAAACTTTCTCTACCATTTTCATTCAGTTTAAAAAATGTTACACAGTTTTTTGATACTCAAGATACAGCAACATGTAGATGAAAACAATATAAAAAGTAATACCTGCAAATAAAACAAGCATCTGGATACCTTCTTTGAACCTCTTCCGTTAGCTTTGTGAAGGTCAAAAATGCAATTGTAATGAAAATCGGTCTGTATATTGAAAGAGATATGAGCAATTAATTGTGCCATTGAGCATCTATCATCTTTGATGACGTCATAGCCAAAAAATGTACCAGGTAGTGGATGCCTCCTCAAGTCACAATTAATTACCGAGACACCTACTAAGCATTCATGTCTGAAAAAATTTTCCCTGCTGCGAATCTTGCAAATTATTCATCCAAAAATACTTACCTATTACCTTGGACGTTCAAATTTGTGTTGTTAAATTGACTGTTGAAAATGTGTGTCAAGTTAAATTATGTGCTTCCAAAAATGAATAACAAACGGATAGTATACATATACACAACAGACCCTTCTAAAGCCTTTTACAAGGCAAGTTGTTCTTTACTGATTGCTAAACTTTTGCTTTGTGATTTGGAGAAAATGCATTACATTGGTTATGCAATTTTCTTAAGAATGGTACTGAATATGCTAAAATGAATAATTTAATATTACTTGTACCGGGGTTTCCCAGGGATCACATTGTGTCTCTCTACTATTTAATTTATTACAGTAGTGTCAGTAGTATTAAGATATTATAATGCTGATTTTAATTTTGTGTGAGGGTTTGAAATTACCTATTCAGTTTGTAAACTATTCGTAAGTTTTTTTTCATAGGCTAAAATACATGTATTATCAAATATTACTACCAGACAGTATTTATTAACTCATTGTCTTTCATTTAGAATTTCCTGCGCCCCTTTCGAGAACACCACATCGATCCAACATCGATAACTCGGCACGACTTCATAGAAACCAACGGTGATAACTTCATGGTTACCATTCCATTCTTGGGTCGGATGGTGTGGGACTTCCTGTCTCTCCCCGAAGAAGAAATACAGAAAAAGTTCATATGGAATTGCTACGTGTTTCTTTTGGCTCTTTTTGTGGCCATGACCAATCAGGTTAGCTCAATGCTGCACTGCCGTTATCCGACCAATTCATCCAATTGCGTTCTTACAGATTCATAAGTGGTCGCATACCTATTTCGGGTTGCCGGGTTGGGTAGTCTGGCTGCAAGAACACCATATAATATTGCCAAGGCGTCATCACCGCATACACCATGTAGCACCACACGAAACCTATTTTTGTATCACGACGGGCTGGCTGAACTGGCCCCTGGAAAAGCTACATTTTTGGACATGCTTGGAATATGGGATCGAGTTCTTGACGTCCTGCAAGCCACGTGCCGATGACCTCAAGTGGGCCCAGAAACGCACGTGATATTTTGTGGAGTACAACGGTTCTGAAGCTGCTGCTACTATGTGCATGAGCTTATACAGTGTCTTAAACAAACTCCTTAGAGTTGTTTCAGGGTTTTTGCCCTTGAAATTTGTTTTTCCTTCGGTACCGATTTGAGCGAAACGAACGCAGGCTTTTAAATATGTAAACGATGCCCTCATATTTTGATACAACTCTTACAACCAATTTTCATTACGTTAACGCCGCTCTAAGTGTTTTTTTTTATGCAACAGGTGCCTAATCTTGTGGCAAATGTGCTTAGAATAGAAGTCTTGATGCGCGTTTTGTCGCAATCAAAACTCTAACGTTTGTTACTGAACATGTGCCTATCTTTACAAAATTTTTATCAGTATGTAAGTGCACTAGGCGGTCGTGCCCATTTTCACTCAGGTCTAGCTTTAATGTAGCTTGGTAAGTGCTTCACTGACTTATGTTTGTTGTACAAAGGTGTCCGTAACGGGCCACTAGTAATTATGTTTAATTCGTTACTTAATGTTTGAGAACACGTAATATGAAACACTTAAGATGGTGAAAGTTACGCCTCAGTTTAGTTTAGTGTACGTTTATTTGTTGGATTATTAGTTCAGCGATGTATACGTCGTATAAATTGCATCGAGAACTATAAATTTTAGATAACATCGAGTAATGTGATGATTTATTTTTGTTGTACGTACTTGTGTGCCGCAAAGCCAAAGCTTAGCTAGCTATCTTTAAGATGAATTTAAAATTGCAGTCAGCTATTTTTGAGAATTTGTAGGTGCTTAAAGAGAATGCCCGTTTGGGCGTTCCATTTGTGTAAATCCAGGGACCACAGTGCAAATGTACCATAGCTGTTTCCGTGACTACCGTTGCAGGTAAATTTTGTTGTCGTTATTTTTAAGTAGGAAAGTATTGCAGAGAACTACAAAAGAATTGCCGCGTTAAAATCACTCACCTTCAGCCAAAGTTCCAGACTCTGTATGCCATTTTAGAACAAAGTTCTGCACTTATATTGAAAGACGCTTTTAGTTTTTACAATTATTAGAACTAATTTGAAGGTCTTAAAAATATTTTTATTTTGTGATAATAGAACTTATACGAGGTCTGGCTATGAAGTTTCTCGACTATTAACGATAGAAAGATACAGTTACATTGTTTACTAACACTTTTCCGGTCTTCGTGAAAGCAAAATTGCCACTCAGAGGCTTATCTTGATGAAACTTCAGTTCCGCACACAATTTTTAGCATTTCTCTCTGCAGTTTCCGCAAGTTTGAAACAAAACTTGATGTTCACCCACTGCTTCATTTTAGAACTGTACAAACTGTGAAACTATCAAAGAGATATGTAAGGTGTTGTCAACATATAAAAATTACTCTGAAAACAGTAGAAATAGTGTTTTTATGCACCATTCTGAGAACTTTTTGCCAAATCTCGTCTAGTATACTTAGAGCTCCCAAAAATTAGGTGATTGTATGTACCTGTGGACCTAAAAATTAGTATAGTTTCAATCAATTTTTCATGTATCACTTACTGGTAGCCTAAAAGTGTATACTTAACATGCAGTAAAAAATATTGTGATTGAATATAGTGCTGAAACTAATCGAACAATACGCTTAATTTAGTCTTAGTTTGTATATATCAAAAATTATTAATCACCCCAGATGCAAAATCAACACTATTGTGTCTAAATTTAACTTACGGGTGCGGATAGTGAATCGCTAAAGCACCAAAGCTTACACCCGGCCGCTATACTAATATATTTGGTGGTCCTTCGCAAACTGTAGGTTTTTATTTATTTTCACTGCTGCGTAGAAGACCTCTACTGTTCTCTCTACTGTCTTTAAACCTCGCGCAACTATTATAGTATTTCCGGTTTGGTTATTGTTTCCCCAAAGTTGAATACAAACACAGACTGACTCTACAGCCTTGCTCTAGGGGATTCATTTTAAATTTTTGCGATGGTTTTCTCCTTACTAGTTTCTAATTTGTACTGTAGGTAGGTATTGACTTTCACCTTCAATATACTCAAAAGATATTCGTAAGAATGCCATGAAGAATATAAAAGATGTAATTTTAATTATCAACAAAAAAGGGTTAGCGAAGAATGTGGAATGATGAACAATGCCAATTAAACCAAAGGCAAAGTAAGTTAGGAAGCAGGGCGATGTATATGTGAAATTACATACAAATAATTAAAAATTATAGAAAGTAAAAAACGGGATATTTAGAAAAATACTCATACCAAAAGAAATGAAGGTTTGGATATATTATAAGCAGTAATAAATATCAAGTTCTAAAATTAATAATAGAAGAAAGAGTCAAAGAAAAGCAAAAGCCTGGCAGAAGATAATTATGGTTAACTTAAGACAATGATCAGACATCTCATTAACAATTAAATGTTCAAAGTTGATATTCAACGTTTTTGAAGGTATGGCAGAAAGCAGAATATAGTACTTTACAAAACTGCAAGAAAAAAGCATAATTTCTGATGCTTAGAAATGAATCAGTATATGTTTGTAGCTCGTTAATCTTCAAGAAAGATCCATAAAGGTAACTTGAAGAGATTTTTTGAATAGCATGTCTTGAGCTTTTTTAAACAACATTATAAAGTTTCGTTCTAGATCTCAGGCGTGTTGGCTTGTTTTACCATGAGTAACCTTTCCCAAGAACCCTCTTTAATCAAGAATGTAAAAATTGGTTAGTAACAATAATACAATAGAACAAGTAATAGCTTTTGACAACCTCGGAATGGAAATTTCAAGCCAATAACCTACAAAGAGAAGTTTTAAGGCATACCAGCAAAGCGACAAGTATATCAGGATGAATATGAACATAGATAGCAAGATACGGACATACAAAACGTCCATAAGACCTATGACATATATTACTGAAATGAAAGAGGGACAGCAAGAAGCTTCTACGGACAACAAATATGTAATCGAAGACGTTGTATGATTATGATGATCCAGACAAAGAAGAAGAGAGTGGAATGAACGCATTAGCAGAATGCAGAATGGGAAGAGACCGATTAGCTCGTATCGTCAAGGATGGAAGACTGATCGAAACCAGACCATGATGAAAACTAGCTAAAAGATTGACAGAGACTTGCCAATCACTATCTAAAAAAGAGAAGAGGCAATCTATTATAAAGCGCTTTGTTAGCCTTCTATATGTTCGAGGGATACAATATGCAATTAATAAATGTTCTTCTTTTATGAAGACTCGTCTACGATGGAAGTAACAAGACTTCACATGAAAATATATCTACTATTATGACTTAGAGGTAGCACAACGGATCTACTGTTATGCGAGAACTTGGTTCACCATCTGTATAAAATCCACATTAGATGTAACCTAAAAAAATATTTAACTGGTATCACGTTTTTTGAAACACCTTTATGATAATAATCCTAAACTGCAATATTTTTTTTTTGAGGTCAACTATTGCTTCACCTCTTGTTTCTATCATTGGGACAGCTGTACTTTCTCTCTCTAACATATGTTGTGCAGAAATTAGTTTATACTGTCACTATAAGTATTAATTTGTTAGAATCCCTGAAAGCCAAATGGATAGTAATTTTT
>CALNHX010003700.1:0-143479 GCA_940337035.1 Agriotes lineatus
AGCATTTTCTAGCTTAATGTGACTTGCGCCTTGTGAAGTCGAGCAAGGATCCACGCGATGGCTATGCTCTTTGATGGCTCGTGTTGTTTGAGTTTGGCATTTCCTAATTTCGGTTTTCTACGACGCCTACTAAAAGTATGCTTTTTTACAAATCGCTTCTCGAACTAAAAATGACATATTATAAATCAGCCTGCTAAAAGTAAAATGATTTTGAATTTTATGTATTTTAAACTGGAAGTGAGGTTATAAAGTTATTCTAGTTACTTCTTTCGTTAAAACTAAAGTGTTTTTTTAAATAATTACAGTATTATGTAATCAATAAAGTAAAATATGTATTGTTATAAATACCTTTGATAACTAACTTTGACAGCTACCGACTGCAGAAATAGTCTCCTGTGCCGGCTACTTATCCATGGCCATCTTTTTACTATGCCATAAATTATAACTCTCAAGAATGGAAATCTTTGTTAAAGCGATATTTATAGATTAATAACAATAAATTTAAGGTCGTAGAGAAAATATTGTATGCAAACTCGTGTTACAAGTGTTAATGCACTCGACATGTTATGAAACTCAGCATACAGCTTCGTTTAAAAATTTTCATGTCTCGTGCACTAAACAGTCACTTTTAGCACTTGTATCATAAATAGCTATTACCACTTATTAAGTTATCATTTAGCCTTCAATAGTCGTTCTGCAATGGCACACTATAGCTTGCAAATTATTTTCTTCTCGAGCAATATTCCACAAAAATAGACAATATCTCAAATAAATTCAGAACAAAACATAAAAATGTGTCCTATAATCGTAATGGAAAAACAAATCCTATTAAAATCAATCATTGAGCAGCAGTGATGAGCCAGGCTTATTTCTAGATGGTACAAACCTCCAAATATATCATTTTAGCAAAGTCGCTCCAGTTATTTTTAGGTTGTAGTCCATGAGCACGCAAACATTCACTCGCCTACAATTTATTTATTTATCTAATTTAACCTTATGTGCATCTTTTTTTTCAAACTATACAAGTGTACATATACACAAACAATGTCAAAGGTAAAAATGCACGAACTTGACTTGAAAGCGTTATAGTTGCGATAAAAAGCGGTATAAATTCAGCCATAAAAATTACAAATCCCGGAAGCAAAAAAAGAAGTAATTATTTCAACATCGTAGTATAGTACTAATACTGAAAACCCCACATCGAAAGTAATATTGAATATTTAAGTTATTATTGAGTAGAAGGTATTTATAACTAACAACAATGAACGTTGTTTTTTAAAAATTGAAGGAGCAAGACATTTGAAAATGGATATAGCACACTAAATATATACAGAAAAAGTATAGAAAATTAATCAATATTGCTCCAGTGGTAGAAAAATTACAATAACATTATTTTAAAAAGAATAAATTACATAAACACATGCGAAAGCGAGTTCAAATTGAAATATAATAGTGATTGACGGCATACGCAACATAGAGAAATACGTTAATGTTTGTTAGAAATCAAAATTAAGTGATACTGTTGTATGCGAAATGGATTATAATACCGCTAAGCAATCTACGTGGCAAATTACTGCATCCAACACAGCATAAGCTATGCAAAGGCAACGCTGATGCTTAGCAAAATTCACCATTGATGTTTATCTATGTTGTGTATGTTGTAAATACACTGTATGTTGAAAAACTATGCATTTTTTAATTTCAAATGTGAAAAGAACAGTTTGTTCCATTCAAACACTAATAAATAACAACCATACGACATAAAGCATAAGGTGCAACTGCCCTTATAATTAATCGTGCAACGTAAAGACCTTAGACTTACTCTCGGCATTGTCAATTCAGAGGCTCCAGCAGGAAGCGGCGGTCGTCGCGGCGGAGATGCGTCACGAAAGAACGCTCGCGGTGCAGTGTTGAAGATTACGGTTTCGGTCGAGGGGACGTAAATGGGAGCACGCGATCCCGCTGGAAGGCACCCCAACATCCCCCACGTACAGGTAAATTGCCCCGCCGATGCGTGATTGCATAACAGGTAGCCAGGAAAAGTCTACGAAAAGCGTAAAACGTCCGTTTCTTTCAATTAAAAAGCGATTACTCATTCTAAATATCCATTTTTGAACCTCTTTTAGGGTTGCTGAGGGGATCTTTATACACTATTTTTATGAATGGGGTTATGCCATTACTCGATACATGCTTATGAAACTTTTTATACCTGAAACTTTAAATTCTAAGGTTTGTAATATTGTTATCAGAAGTTTGTTTTATATCAAATATAACACAAATGCAAATTTTGACAACAATAAAAATATTAAAAATAATGACCAAACTTTGCTGTCTATATTGGATCTTGAATTGAGTCACACATTAAATTCTATTCAAGTAAGATTAGCATAATGTGCCGTGTTGCAAAAGACATTTAAAGTTACGACATCTATCACGTAAAAAAATATTGATACAGCACAAGGGTGGTTCACAATGACTGTCCCTAACTTTGATGGACGGCTACCAATTTTTGTTTTCTTCCTTCTCTAATAATAACTGTTAGCAAATATTCAATATAGTATTTAACGGTATTATGCCGATATTGAGCATATAAGACAACAAGGATACATTTTGTTGGCAACGGTTATAACAGCCGTGGCTGTTAAATTTTATCAGCCTTAGCTGTTATGGATGAGGTTTCTATCAAACAGACAGTACTGATATAGTTCAATAACATGTAGGTATTATGAAAAATATTTTTGTACGATTTTTGTTACTATTCGTAATCTACTTTAAATCGAATATTATTTAAATCAATAATAAACAATTAAGTTTGACGAATGATAAACTGCTTGAAACCATTTTTCGCGCCGCTTAATTGTTTCCTCAATTTACCCAATTACTTCAGGCTTAACCTGTATATTTTAATTTAAATCGTAATCAGTTTGCATTTCGAATTGTTCAATTTCCCAGTTCCGTTCATTTTTATACCTGTATCAGCCCCCGCTCGCTATCTTCAGAGCGCAGCGCTTTTGTTATTTCTTCTCCGGCGACTTGCGACTTGGCTTGAGCTCATTTTTCCTTTGACGACTCGGCCTAGTAGCTCGCTGAACGAGAGATCTACCTTGTGCTTAATTGAGCATTCCGTTTCGGGAGCTGAGGATGGGTCAGGACTTTCGGACCTTGTTGTTCTCATATTAATTGGTCGCTCTTGGCTCTTTTATTGTAGCCTTTGGAACAGGCGTTTTATTCCAACAATCACCCTACGAGGGAATCCTTCGCCACAATTTTCCTGTGCTCCGGCGGTGGGCGAATGGACGCAAGCATCTTTCCACGTCCCGATTCCGGCAGCTCAATCGATAGAACCACGTGCAGATAGCCCGTTGTTTTCGGAAATTTCGTGTATGGCAACTCACGGCCAACGCCAACTTCCAAGTATTTGCCGAGCACCAGAGGTTAGTGTGGTGGATTTTACTTATTTGCGCCGCCAGTACTTGACAAGTTACGCGCGTTATTAATGTATTTATATTTCAATAATTCCTTAATTATTATCACAACATTTCAAGTTCAAATTTATTGTAAAAGGCGCACTCACGCTTAGGATATCGGTGACTTGGGATTAAGGCGTTTACTGACAGCGATGTGCACATTTCTCGATTAATTTGACAAGTTCAAATGTTTTTAAAACCCCACAAAGGGGTTCCTTAGAATTATGCGTGTGGAAACCTTCCGTGAAACTTTACGATATTATTTTGTAATTTAAACAATTTGACAAACCATTTACCTACACTGTTTTGATGTTCAACCATTTTTTTTTAAATTTAATAAACCCTAGTTAACCGTTGTTGGGTTATTCTTGTCGGAATCACTTTGATTCCTGGCGCCGTATTGTGTTTTGTAGCTACTTGCAGGGTGCACCGCTGAGCTCCAAATCCACGACCTAAAAAGCGCTGAATAGAGCTAGTTCGGCCCACACGGTAAGTGTGGTTATCTCAAAAATTAGTCAATCTGCGTTCTGGCGGTTACCGATTTATTACCCTAGCTAAGACGTGGCTCTTTTGTTGTGACATGCTGGACGCCGAAATTAATTTAGATTGGGTGATGAACAACAGATTCATGAAATTTAAACTCAGAAGAGCACACAATAAAAACTGTAATCCTAAAAATACTGAGACATAATTATGTACATAAAAGAACTCTGATATGGTCCACGGTATGGTTCTTAACGATATACCAAACAACAGAAGCTTTGCAGGATGTCTTTTAAAATGCCAAAAATTAGCCAGAGATGCCTTATGTCAGAATAAAGCGGTTGAACCAAACTTATCTAACGGGTGTTTCAATAAAAACACAATTTTTAAATTTCGCACCATTTTTACTGTAAAAGTTGCAACCCTAACATCTGTCATTTATGATTGTTCCGATTTTTAGTTATGGAGCGCTACGCGAAAAAACAACGCCTTACCATCGTGAAAACCGATCACAAAAATGGGGACAGTTACGCTGAAATCATTCGCAAAGTTCGTGGAATTTTGACTCGTGAAAGTGCACCAAATAATAATTTAAAGATTGATTAAGAAATTGGATCAATTGTGGACAGTAATTCTCCTGTGCGTTGTCGTTCCGGACAGTCTCTAGAAAACATTGCAACTGTGAATGTGAGGGTCGGTGAAAATCTGCGAACGCCACTACATGTTATAACGGAGTTCTCGTGTCCTCAAGTGGAAGGCATGGACCTGGAAGACATGTGGTTTCAGCAGGATGGCGCAACCTGCCACACTGCGTGTGAAATAATTGATTTATTGGGAAAACGATGTTTGGAACGCATTCTCTTCTGAAACGCAAAGGGGAGTTGGCCACCGAGATCGTGCGATTTGACGTTGTGCGACTTCTTTTTTTGAGGATTTTTGAAATCTTAGGTCTATGCGAATAACCTTCGAACAATTCCCGAGCTCAATATCGATATGCAATGCGTAATTACTGAGATAACTCTAAGAAAACGTCATATATAATATTATAATTTCAACAAAAGAACAAGGGTCTGCGTTCAGAGTCGCGAGGGCCATTTGAAGGATATTTTATTCCATAATTAATCGGAACATGTTGTAAGGCTATTTTTATATTTTACGAGCTTGCTTGTATATAGGTTCCTTTTCAGTCATATTTTACCGTATAACTCTTCAGCTATTAATATCTAAAACTTTAAAGGTGACATGCACGCAACTCCGCACCGCTCTAATCTCTATGCCGTCGTATGTGCAGCTGTCTTGGTCTCGTCGCGTCTAAGAAAGAGCGCTGGTTTACAGCATTTTCAAAACACAGTCAATGGGAGCAAGCACGATATCTTCCAAAATAATTTTAACGTCTGTCGCACTCTACCGATAGCGAGCTGTCGAGCCTGTTGCGAGCTGCGTTGTGATTGGCTACATCTGCATGTCGCAGACAGCGCGTCTGGGCGCGAATCTTGGCTTAGCGTTTGTTTACGATTAGTTAGTCTCAAGCCCGTGTTCATAAGCGCATTTTTGGCTCTTGGGGGGGGGGCGTAGGGGGGGTGTTCTGTGTTTGTCCTGTTACAGCTTCTTTACAATTTCTGTGTTGAGTCGGTTCTCGGCGAGCAGTGCAAGTAACAGAGTGTGTTTTGGGTGCTGGTGTGATGTCTTCGTCGATGGCAGAAGCCGCTCGTAATCATTGTTGAAGGCCTGTCTGGCTAATTGTTCCGTTTCTGGTTCGGGATCTTATCTGCGAGTGGGCTAATTAACAGCCTCGCAGGTTTTTGTGGTCGCCAAGGGGGCGCTGCACAATTCTTCCTGAGTAAATTGAGGACTCATTGAACGTCGCCGGTTGCTACCCACATCACATCGAACGACAGCTGTAGCGATTGGTGCTGTCCGCCTACTGCAATCAATGTTTCGCACCGAGGCCAAGCCGCCAAAATCGAAGGTATAGTGCGCTCCTATATTTGTACAATAATCGTAAATGTTTCGCCGTCAGCCGGTCCGTTTAAATGTATTAAATTAAGCATATTTGCTATCCGCCGCCTAATCAAGGCGTTGTACACTCATTTATAAATTTAATCTTTGTGTTACAAGCTCGGCCCGATCTTTGAATCATGTTTTGCCGTCAGCGGGTCCGTTTAAATGTATTAAATTAAACATATTTGCTATCCGCCGCCTAATCAAGGTGTTGTACACTCATTTATAAATTTAACCTACAAGCCCGGTAATATCTTGGAAATTGCCCGTTTTTTGTTTTTGCTGCCAGTCGGCGACGCCAATTATACGTTGATTTACTCCTACAGGGTTGAGTAATATTTTTAGATAAGGTGTCCCCAGCTGGGTTTCATTTATTTTAAGTTTAGTCCATTATATGATGCGAGTTTGTTGTATACGCTGATCACGTCAGCACCGTTGTAATTTTTGGCCATGAGTTTGGCCTAATAGATCTGTTTACTGAATTTGACTTGTGATTATCCCTTGTATTTGTGCATGCTTATTTACAGGGTGATTTAGTCACTGTGTCAAGATTAATGTAAAGTGAAGCCTGAGTGTTTAAACGTTGCAGGTAAGTCGGTTGCGCTCGTTGCTACAGTGCTGAAGTTCATGAGACTGCTACTATATTCGACTTCCGTTAAGCTTCAGGTTTCACCAAGGTGATAAGTTACAAGGTAGGCGCATTTGGTTTTCTCGGTTTCACTCTGGGTCTACCCTTATATTTTCGTTTATGTGGATGAAACCGGATAGCGCCCTATTTAATTTTATGGTTGTTTACCGCCCCTATGGCCGTTGCCCGTAGGTAATCTCGTGAAGAACCCTCCCTCGCTAAACTGATGTTTAGCCGGCATTTCTTGTTGCGGCTTGGGCAGCGGCCCCAGGCGAGTCTTCGTTTCGATTTTGTGAAATATCGTCTGCGCCGGCCGTTTAGTCTTTGTATGATCCGGCGCGGTGTCGTAAAAGTCGATTTAGACCACAACAATGTCTACTTTAAAATTCAATCAAAATTTCAGCAATCCCTCAAAAGAACTTGCGTTTTATTTTTAAGTTAAAAATTGCATTCTTATTGAAACACCCTTTATATCCGAAACGCTCAATTTTAACGATGTTGAGTATCGGGTTAATAATGTAATTTTTGTGTACTTTAGGAAAAAGTACTATATTTCTAAATAAAAATCGTTAAGAAAAGTGGTACTGCTCTGCAAAGCAACGACAAATCGTTTAGAAAAGTGATGGATTTCAGCATAGCAACATTTTTTCTGCATAGTACGTCACAGTTTTAATTTTTAACTACACAATTTTTAATACTTTTTTATAATTTTTAAGCATTTCCCTCCAGTACGTGAAAAAGTAGTATGTGCAACACGTGAGAAGTGTCTTTCCGTGCTCACCCTCGCACCTTGTACAGAAATCTAACTTTTTTCATCTTGTTTGTTTGTTGTACAATATACTATTATATTACGAGAGGCACTAGATTAATAATCTGCCTAGCTATGCAAATTAATGAATATTACAGCAAACGTTATTTTAATAGTTATTGTACCAAATGTCATAATTTCATGGCATATTGTTGCTTTCTTGTGTATTAGTTTGTCATTGAATATGAATTTAATGATAATAATATATTATTTTATAAGGAGCTAATGAGTCACTTTTCGCGACGAATCTGTAGATGTTTTTCCGGACTCACTTCGTCTGAGAACTACAGATTAGTCGTGAAAAGCGCTTCAGCTCCGAATAAAATATCCTATTCTTTCTCCAAACGTGGAAATAGCTACCTTAAATTAATAGTTATTAACGACATAAGGCCGTTAGATGCTATAACGGCCGTATGTCGTTGAATATTTTTCATGACACCTACAAAAATTGAAATTTTAGCGCAATTTAAATAAAAAAGTTATATAGTATTTGTAACGGGTGTTAGAAAAGTTATCAGAGTCCTTACGAAAAATATGAAATATATTGTTGGTGGCACTAAAGTCTATGTCAAATTCGATGTTAGCAGGTTAGGTTTTGCGTCAGTTTTAACAAAGATTGACGCAAAACCTAACCTACTAGCCTCGAATTTGACATAGACTTACAGTGTCACCAACAATGCATTTCAGTATTGCCAGTGTTCATGTTGAATACATATTGATAAAATGCTACTGTTCTGTTATTTCTTAAAGACCTACGCTGTTAAATGTATAACAGCCAAGACTGTTATGGGGACAGGTTGACAGCTCTGTTATTGACAAATAACAAGTAGGTGTTATGAAATAGCTATTAACATATCTAGAAATGTTATGAGTATCATACCTGCCGCAGATGAAGTTCTCGCTCTACGAGCTCGAATTTTAAGACATCTAAGGCTGTTATGATTCATAATATCCGTGGTTTGTTCAATGGTTTATCGGTTGCAGTATGGTAATGCTTGCCATCTACGGTAATAGATATTTATCTTCATCGGTGTTGTTATAGACTATTAACCGAATTAATTTTAGTATCGTTAAGAGCTTCATTACCGCACTTACTGCGGCAATGGAGAGATATTACCGCACTGAGTGTGGTAATGGATATTAGCCCACTCTTTTTATATTAAAAAGTACATTGAGCCGGAGTTTATTGATGAAGATAAAATATTGAACAATATACGCTTGCTTATGGGACATAACAAAACTCGTTTGATTGCCGCTAATCTCGGCTCACCGCCTCGTTTTGGCAATCAAACTCGTATCGTTAAGATGCTCATATTGCTTGTATAGTTATAAATATTAACGATACAAGTTTCATTATAAGCATCTTAACGAAACGAGTTTGATTGCCACAACGCGGCGGTGAGCCGAGTTTTGCGGCAATCAAACGAGTCTCGTTAAGTGCCATAAGCAAACGTGTATTTTCAATATTTTATCTTCAGCAATAAATTCTGGTTCAATGTATTTTTTTATATCAAAAGAGTGCGGTAGTATCCTTTACCGCACTGAGTGCGATAATATTTATCCATTGCCGCACTGAGTGCGCTAATATCCATTACCGCACTGAGTGCGGAAATGAAGCTCTTAGCGATACTAAAATTAATTTGGTTAATAGTCTATAACAACACCGATGAAGGTAAAGGAATATTACCGTATACAGATATAGTTGCTTCAGTGTGGTAATGGTTGCCATGTATGACTTAGTTACCAGCCTACTTTTGTATATGTAAACAAAGGCTTAATATCCTGAAACCGATAAACATTATAATTATTTTGGGTTCTCCAGAACGCAATGGAGAGTTGTTGCTATAGATTCCCCACAAAACCAACACAGTAAACTGTATTTATCGGTTTCAGGATATTAAGCCTTTGTTTACATATACAAAAGTAGGATGGTAACTAGATCATAACTTATCTGTAGGGTTAAAGAATATTACCCTACATGGCAACCATAACCATATAGCAACCGATAAACTATTGAACAAATCACGGATGTTATGAATCATAACTGCCTTAGAAGTTTTAAAATCCTCGCTCTACGAGCTCGGATTTCAAAACATCTGCGGCAGTTATGATACTCATAACATTCCTAGATATGTTAATAGCTATTTCTGTGACTAGTCAGGTAAAATAACTATTTCCCTGATTTGGCAGAAAAATTACAATTTAGTCCTGTCATTTGAGGCAATAAACGTCATGTTTAGTGACGTTGGGAGAAAAAAAAAGTTTGACTTTAAAAGGCCACAGACCAAAAATTATACATGAAAGGATGCTGGAAGAATATGGTGATAATGAACCAAACCTTTATAAAATGAAATGCTGGACAAAACAGTTCCGTTGGGATCGTGAATTCGTAGAAGACGACCCAAGACCAGGACAGCTGCAACAAATCCAGAAATGTTGAGTCGATGGTTCTTGAAAATAGACAGTTGAAGGTAGCAGAAATCGCTGTAGTGTTGAGGACATTCTAACTAAGTATACTACACAATTTGCATGAAAAGCTTGGAATGAGCAAGGTGTCAGATGGGTTCTAAGACTTTTGTACCTGAACGGAAAGTTTGTCGTCGAGAGATTTCTTCAAGGAATTTGGATTTTCATTTATTGGAAAAAGCTCCATACCGGTCAAATAGCGACATGATTTTAAATCTAGGTCCATTATTCGGATTCTTAAACCAAGCAGGAATAAATGCAGTGGGGCTACTACCACCAGGGAACTCTTTTAATTGATTACATGAAGAAAGACAAGGCAATTACCGCCAGTGCCAATTTTATCACACTTGAGAAGCTACATCATCTACATCATATCAAATTGATAGCTTTTCGATGTAGTAGAACAAAAAACTTTTTAATCACATTAACCGAAAAGAGGATCCCCCAAAAGACAGCCAAACAGATGTTAACACATCAGAGTACTCGACTACCAATTAATAAGTCTAATGAGGCATGTTTTCATAATATCGCTAAAAATAATCCATAGCAGGATATTCAAGTAATATAAAGAACACCTAAGACAAATAATTAGCCTTCGTGTTTGCATAAAATTTTGTTTAAAACTCGGTAAAATACGAAGACCTTTGATATGTTTAGAAGATGACTGTGAACGCCGAACGCAATGCTGTTTGTGATTCAAACTTTTTAAAGCAGGAAGAATATAGACCAGCGAAGATTCCCTATTTATACAACCATTCACGTCATCGGACGACGTTCATGTGAATACAGTTCGCGCCGTGATTTATAGAAATCTCCATTTAACCATCAGATTTTAACGAAAAAATTGAGATGCATCGCGTCTTTGCAAAATTCACCACTCGCCAGTACTGACATAATAAGAAATAACCATATGCCCCAACCACCTAAATCCCAGGTTTGCCCCCGCAGATTTCTTCCTGTTTCCAAAGATAAAGAAATCTTTGAAAGGACGTCGTTTTCAAACTATAAAGGATATTCAGCAAAGTGCAATACAGGAGCTGGGCGCCATCCCGGAAAACGAGTTCGAGGAAGCATTCCAAAAATAGAAACAATGTGGGGAGTAAGGTATCGCGAGTAGAGGGGGCTACTTTGAAGGAGACAATGGCAAAAGTTCGGTCTTTAATTAAACACGCCTCGTAGTTAATTGCGCTATTTTGCGATATTTTCTGCTCAACTGGTGTAGATAACAAAAAAAAACAAAGGATATAAAATTTAGGTAATACGTTCACATTTATTTAATAAAATAGAAATATGCTCCAATAACTAAAACTTTACAAGGCAATTAGTTAAATGGCAACTGCTAATTGCGGACTTGTGCAATAACCATAACAGACCAAATCAGGTAAAAAGATGGTTACTTACTCTAAGAAGTAACATACCAATGTGACCTAAATACTATTGTCAACAAATAAAATTCAAGCACTTTTGACATCCAATATCAGGGCTGCCGCGTGTAGGTCGGCAGGTTGTTAACCGCACAAGGGCGGCTAATGAAAAGGACATCATTTTGATTGATTATAATCAAAAATATAATTATATTTTTATGGCATCCTTTAACACGTTCACTGCTAACAATTTTCTCATGTGAATGCTATGTGATAGGTTATAATTTTGAGTGCCGATGTAATGAACAGTAATTACAGTGCAGGGATGTACTTGAAAATGCAACTTTACAACCGTTGTCTAATACAAGATGGAAAGAAAGCCGTATAGAAGCGATAAAACATCTTAAAGTAAAAACACGAAATTTATCAAGCTCTCTTGAAATAACTGGACACAACTAAAGATATCGAATCAAAAAGCAATCTAATAAACTTGTTTTAAAAATAAAGTCTTTAAAATTTCTTCGTGCAATTATTATTTCGCATATTTTAACTAGAATTAATGCCATCACTAAAATGATGCGAAACCCTTCATGTAATATACAAACAGTTGTTGAATGTGTTGAACAAATTGCAAAGGAATTACTGTATGACAGATATTTTGAATGTAGAACCAATTTTAACGGTAATCTGAAAAACTTCATAGCTACTCTTACTAGAAGGTGTTCCATAATTTTCAATCACTTTTATTTTGTTTGTATGTTATGAACAAAGTCCAGGGATGCCGAGTACCAGGTACCATAGACACCGACTGCTGTGGTCAAAAGTCATACTTAGAATTTTTCTTAGATTAAGGAGTTCCAACCCTAGTAATATCTATTACTGTTTGTACATTAAGAATCTCTAAAAACTATGCAGTTCTTAATTTCATGGCCAATTAGATATGCATTAGATAAGAAAAACTAATAATTTACCTAAATAAAAATGAAATCTGGTGTTGGCTTTGGTATGAAAAAAAAATCATGGCACCCTAGATAAATGCCGCAATATAAAATTGTGAAAAATGTTCACTCAACTATACTTGTGTTATTATGTAAAATATCCTTTGTTAGGCTCGAAACTCCTTAATGTCGGCAAAATTCGATGTAGGACTTTGACCATATGACCACAGCGGTCGGTGTCTAAGGTACCTGGTACTCAGCATGCCTAGATTTTGTTCATAACATACAAACAAAATAAAAGTGATGGACAATTATGGGACACACTCTAGTTGACTACCTTCCACGTCCAAAGCAATTACTACTCTAAATTAATTCAAAAGCTTGAAATTCTTTAAAAGAAACGAAGGCGCGGAGCACTGGAACAAAGTGCGATATGTTATCAGGAAAATTATCCTGATCCAAAAAGTACTATTTTCATGCCCCGGCAATCTGCGAAGATAATTTCAAAATATTGGAACCCCCACCTTATTCACCAGCCTTTGCCCCAAACTATCAGTTGTTCCTAAATCAAACCAATATCTGCAATACCGGCTGCCAGTGAATTTTTTGAAAGCTGTTGAGCCATGTTATCGTAGTTACGTCCAAATATAACTTTCACGTGATTATATAAAACATTTAAAGAATTTTGCGCTTCTATAGATAGTAAGGCGACTGATAGGTGAACCATCATTGTAGTATCACAAAAAATTTAAGAGATAAAAGCAACACTAAAAAAATTTGGTGTGATACACGCACACAACTTCCTTTTACGGTGATCTTATAATTAGCAAAAAAAAATTTTTTAATTTTTAAGCATTATTTTGTAAAAAAATTTCAAAATTACAAATTCTACAAAAACCGTACAAAATAGAGCGTTAGTAGAAGTGACAAATTTTCTTTAAAATTTCAAGCTGAATTCAAAAATGTAATAATATACCGGATGTTCTATTTAAAATAGGAGTTAATAAAAAATAGAAAAAAAACAAAAGAAACCTATTTTAGAGGTATTCAACTGGAAAATCACTTATCTCACATCAATACACATTAAAAATGTAAAGTTTCAAAGAAATCGTTAGAGCCGTTTTTGAAAAAATCGAATTGCTGTCGTATCTAGATAGTACACAAAACTTATATATGAAGTTTCAACGCCATATCCCTATTCTGTACACACACAAACACAAGACAGACTGACAGACCAGTGAACAAAAACATTTTTTTTTGTTCACGTTACTCTAAAACGTGAACATCTGTTGAAAACTCAATTTCAGTTTTTTGGGGTGAATTCAATACTTCCTTTATTGTAAAACGAAGTAAAAACTATTTGTATGAATTTAATATGATTTTTTAAATCAGCTTTAAAATACAAATATTAAGAATAAGGAAATAAAGCAGAAGTAGATTAATAGAAAAATTCAAAACAATAAACGAAATTAAACAGCACATAAATGGAAATTTCAAACTCAGGCGCAAAACAACTTCTGATAATATGCTATATGCTACCATAAAAATTGCATCATGTTAGTAGTCCATATTAGATAATACAACGATTTCCTTTTTACAAAAACATTAAGATTTAAAAAGTAATTACTAATAATTTTGACATATCTACACTTAATAGTAGGTTCTTCCGGGTTACGCCGCGGTCGTCGATTTAAACTTGACATTTCGCTGCTCATATTATCAGCTTTTTCAGAAGTTTTCTAAAGACCTTCTAAAGAAGCCGACAGCATGAGCAGCGAAACGTCAAGTTTAAATCGACGACCACGACATAACCCGGAAGAACCTACCATTATGGACAACGGCCCTGAAAGCTTGCATTCGAATATTTACACTTAGGCTACTCAACTTATTTTTAAGTTCAGTTACACAGTTAAAAAAGTAGGATATATAAATAATGATTGCGCAATGACACCGATGTTTTCTTGACTATTCCATGCACCTGACATCTGCCAAAAAGTGACCAATGAAAATCCAGAATTCGACGTTTCTTGACCAATGAAAATCCAGAATTCGACGTTTCTTGGCCAATAACAAAAATATCAGCGGATATATTTTCCTAGAAGGCATCTAAGTGACTATTTTAAACAAATGTAGTTTTTATTAGAAAAAATCAATTTTTTTCTATAGCACATGTTAAAGTGTGCTTTTATCAACTCAAAACAAAAGGTCAAGTTTTACTTTAACAGCAAGGGTAGATAAAGTAGCACTTTAAAATCAAGGATAGATAAAGTAACTTAATTTTCTAACTTTTGTTTAAATTAAATATGACAGCTTCGTATTATCGTAGCAACCCAATCTAGCTACTGACATTTTGCAATGTGATTGACTGTCATTATTTTCTTTTGAAATTGTTAAAGTTCTTGCTATAGAAAAAAATATTGTATTATACACGACGATAAAGTTATTTCTATCCACTCTTGAATCATTAACGTCTCGACTTCGTCTCGACGTTAAACGATTCACTCGTGGATAAAATTTAACTTTATCGTCTTGTATAATAAATTACTATTAGTTTTGTGTTACCATATAAATTGAGTGGTTTGTTGCTGGTATTATAAGTGAAAAATTTTATATGATTATATCATAGAATATTTGTAAATATGACGAAAAAAGTATAAAAAGTACTTCTTTTAAAAAAAGGCTATAGCTTATGAGAGAGTCTGTTTTTTACTTTAACGAACAATACAATACAAAACTTAATAATACGAAAGCAGCTCTATCGTATTTCACCCTCTTGTTAGTTGTTTTCATACAGTTTTCTTCTAAACGGTAATCAATTAATTTAATCATATTAAAAGTACGTTAAAGCAATTCAAATTCTTGTAAACGATTTTTGGACTTCAGAAAATGTACCTATGTAATTTTTTTTTACAAAAGCTAGTAATTTACATACATCTTATCAAAATAGACAGATGAGGCTATATATGCATCCTTAAAACGTAACGCGCCCAAGAAGTTGAATTTTAGTTTTTGAGTTTCTTCACAACTGCAAACTACTTATCGGACTTGGCATGATATGGTTTCATTAATTTTGTTAAATCTTGATATAACTGAAATTAGATTACGGGGTGCTAGCTAACCTACTTCCACTTGACATAAAAGGTAACATCTTTGCTATATTTTTGGTAGATTATTCGAATATATATTTTATATGCAAAAAATATACTTCATTTGTACCGTAAAATCATATCATGTCACATTGAACTTGATCCGATAAGTGGTGTCTGAATCGTGAAGAAACTCCAAAAATAAAAATTGAACTTTTGGGGCATTAATTTTTTACTAAGGCTGTGTTCAAAAGGGTAACACCCTGGAAATTTTAAATATTTTGTTCAGGTATTAGTTAGCAAAAGTAGTTTTATTAATATATATTTTAAAATATTCACACATATACCAATGTAATATTGATAAACAGAATATAACTCCGTACTATACTGAAACTGCTAGTCTCCGTTGTTAGAAATAATAAAAAAAATCAGAAACAATTAACTAAAAATCTAACCCTTCTACTGGTTGTTGTACCACAACTTAAAAAACGCCAATTTTATAGGAGCAATTATAAAATTAATCTAAACAACAATAAAATGTCAAATTACCGCAGTTTTGCGATTTTCCGATCGCTCAAGGGGAAACCAGACACGTACCACGCAAATACTGACTAACAACTAACTGTGATTCCAGTTAAATGGCTAGACAAGGTGCCAAAATCTTTGATAAAAAATTAAAATGAGCTATGAAGGCGCGCATAACAATACACTTAATTTATTATACGCTGACAGCTCTGTAAAGGATGATTGTCTGCCGCCTGATAGGGTTTCTTTGACTTGGATGTTCATAGCTATCATCAATTTAACTTGAAAGTTTTTCATAAACTGGGATATGAAGCCTTTTTCGCAGCCTATTAAAATTCTCTAAAAAGAAGCGCAACGCCTTATAATTTGAGTGCCCTATATGACTAGATCAAAACTTAGCACGGTGCCCTGTTTCTACTATATTAGAAGTACATTTTCGTAACGAAATTATTTCGTGTTTTAAAAGAACACCTCCTGCTTTGAACCGTTTGATTTTTGCTGTCATTTGTACAATTGTTGCACTACATTTTTATTATGATTCATAGCTGAAACATAATAATTAGATTCATCACCATTTCCAGCGTTCAAGTTTCTATCTCAATTTGCAGTGTGTTAATACGATCGGATGTTGCGCTCATCTATTGTGTTCGGCTATCCTATTATTTCCTTATAGCTATATTGTTTCTCCATCTGCTCGTAAGCAAATCTTCCTACCTTATACTTCTTCCTGCTCTTGCGTTCCATCCAGTCACTTTACTGTTACATCTATTGACGCTTCTCTTAACGTACCTTGCTCGTTGTCATTTAGAATTTGCATCTCCACTCTGGTTTTGTTGTGTATACAATCTATAGATGTGTAAGGTATAAGGGATCAAGTCTCTGAGGCATATGTGAGCATTGGGAGGACACAATAATGGAATACCCTCATGTTGAAATGTTGAAAGAGTGCAGTTGCTTTGAACACGTTTGACTGTCTCCTTGTCTTCTATTTATATGCTCGCAGTATTACAGGATGTGTCCACGGCATATGGTTGATAAAGTCTACACATTACCCTTTTTCTGTGACGTCAGAAATAACAAAACATAGCGTTTAAAACGTATGTCTTACTTTGCATTGAAATTTAAAAAAATCATTTAGATCGCAGATAGTAGACTTTAGAAAGAATTTGACATATACCTAACATTTAATGTAAGGGATGCTCTAAATAGCACATTATTCAAACCAAGACATTATTGACCTATGTAAGCCGACGTTTCTCCTCTTCGAAGAAGTCCATAACGCTTAAAATAAGATTCTAGGCTTGTTCGCTTGCTTGTTATTGCGAGTTATTTTACTGTAATTTTGGGCAAATGTCACATTGACAGTATTATAAAACAAGCCATACTTTAAGCGGACCTGACCAAATTTGCTGATTTTTTGTTTCGTCCAGTTCCTTATTGAACAGAATTGCCTGGAGGCTGTATCAGGTTTCCGTTGCTTTGCGCTGGTTCTATCCCTTAAAGCACGTAAACGAGACTGCGTTTACGTTTTAAACCAATGTAGTCAATGGTACTTAAAAGGGACGACAGTAAACCACCCCAAGAGACGCAGCCTCACGTCTCGATGATATTATGGCTTAGTATTAGGGTGGCGACGTAGTGAATGAATCAGACATTAAATGCAGATTGTTTTTATTACGAAAATAAACGTGTATTTATACAAAACAAGAATGCTAACTAAGTAACATATCAAAGTTCATAATAGTGTAGTTTAATGGAACGCGTTTAAAGGTACGAAGACGACAATTCAGCACAATAAGCTTTTTATAGTTCCGCATGTGTTTGCAGGATGGTGCGGTGAGCTTGGGTTTCTAGGTCGCGTACTGAGCGAAATGCTAAGTTGCAATTTACTGCGGTGGTTAAACTCAATGCTTGCGAAACAATATTCGTTTGTTAATATTTCGTAAATGGGAACTGAAATTTGCCTGTTTTAATTCAAGATTAAAACAGATCTAAATTAAATATAAACTTGTGAAATTATGAAGTAAAACTGGAGGTTAAAACTATTTGTTTATGAAATCAGAATTACATTTAGAACTTCTGACTGGTTTCGTAAATTTTGTTATTAAAATTTATATGTGTTTAAATCAAGTTTAAACACTTATAGTTAAATAAAGAGAGAAAATTGTTACGTCACAGCAAAAGGGTAATGTGTAGACCTGAGTCGGTCTTTTATTCCTATTTCCTGGATGACCGAAGCGTATGTTCTTCCTTCTATCTATGAGACGCGCAGTAGTCTTCACCTACACCATAGTCCAAAGGAGTCGATCCTTTTCCTGTCTGCTTCTTTTATTGCCCAGCTTTCGACGCCATATATATGAAAATCGAGAAGATTAAAGTTTGTACCAGCCGTATATTTGTGTTTTGCGATGTCTGTCTGCTTATCCGTCCATGTTTTTGTTAGATTGATCGTCAATGTTCTCCCCATTCGTATACGTCGTCGTTTTATCTCTTGTTCCCAGTTGCCTTGATTATTTATCAAAGCATATAGATATATTAAACTGGCACTACTTTCAATGTTGGGTAAGTTGTTTAGGTGTTGTAGTTTATTTGTTCTAATTGTGATCATCAGTTTTATTTTGTTTAGGTTAATTTCCAGTCCTAACGTATGTAACAAACGTTCTGAGATTTTTTTGAAGCTAGAGAAATATAATTAAACGATGCATTATCAAGTTGCCAGTGGAAGCAAAAAATCTATGAATATTAGAATTTATGAGAACAGAACATATTTTGCAATCACATTGATAAAAATGTCTTGCAATCTTGGAAGTCCGACTGAGTGTTTATCAATTGGTTGGATGAATTCCGAAACGCGATATTGTCAACATCTTTAGAGAGCAAAGTTTCTTAGTTTTAATAATTTATCGAATTATAAGAGAATAGACACAAGGAATTCCTCGTGTAAAAACATCAGTTCGGAGGTTTGGTCGACGTTTTCATGTTTCACACATGACTGTGCATTGAGAATTGCATCGTAATATTTTAAACTATCACAAAAGACGTAAGTGCCCAAAATATACGTTCTGATAAACAAACAATACTTTGGCCAGACTTAGCTTCTTGCCATTACACAAGAGCCATGAGCACAATGTCCCATTTATACCAAAACATGACAACCCACCCAATATTCCTCAGGCAAGATCTATCAACGATCTTTGCGCTTTTAAGGACAAACTTCGCCGCAGAATATTTCAAAAGATTATGAAATTGATGTAAATTCTGTCCAAGAGCTTATGCAACATGTGATGATAAAAATTTCGGGCCATTGAAAATAATGGAAAGCTTGCCATTATATAATGTTGTTATTAATGTTACCTGAGATGTAATAGTATATTATGATACGAGTTTTATAAGAAGCATTTTGCAGCACGCACGGATTTAGGGTACGACGAGCGAAGCGAGGAGTGCCCTAAAGGAGTAAGTGCTACAAAATGCCTTATAAACGAGGTATCATACAGTATTTTATCTACTTTGCCACTTTTTTAAGCAAAAAAATGAACATTTTTAGTATTTTTATTATAGCATCGCTTTGTGTCTATTACGAACGCAAAGTAGATAATAGTTATTTAACCAACAAGTGTGTTAATGAAGGCGATTAATAATCGAAACTGTTTAAAGCACGAACGAGCGATAGCGAGTGAGTGCCTTTAATAGTTGAGATTATTAATCGCCTATTAACAAACGAGTTGATTACAATATTTTTTGGTTGACCGCAAAATCTTTTTTTGTGGCGAAAAATTTTATTAATACAACTAACCTCCATGCAAAATATCATCAAAACGTCAAAATCACAAAAACAGTTGATTAATGAAAAAGAGTGTATTAATCAAAAACAGTGTATTAATAGATCTATTAATCCATCCTTTAAAAAAAACAGTTAATTAATGAAAAAGAGTGTATTAATCAAAATCGGTGTATTAATGACTTCTATTAATCCATCCTTTTTTAGGAAAAATAATTCATTAATATTGAAATTAACAAGCGGTCGACGAAAAAATGTTTTAAACGCTTTTTCAATAAAACTTCTTCTTCTTCATCTAAAAACCCTGGTACCCTAAACAGGTGTCGGTTCAATAAAACTGAATATGAATTAAATATACCTACGTAAGCAAGCATTTCCCAAAACTTTTCTTATAGACAACTTCTGTCAGCCGGCTATTAAAGTGGTGTCATCGGAATATCTAAGATTTGGAATATTTAAGATTAATAATTTTCCTGCTTCTGATGGACACTCCTTCTCAATTTTTTGTTGTTCTGCGTATGATGCTTTCACTACATATATTAAATAATCTTCGTGAAAGTATGCAACCTTGACTGACGCCTTTTTCGCATTTCAAAGATCCTGTTGTTTTATTTCTAATATTTATGGTGTTTTCGCCATACAGGGAATAGAAACCTACAATTGTGCAGAAATGATGTTTTTTGTTATAAAATTGTAGCTAGTACATGAATAGAGCAACAGAAGATAGATTTACCTCTTTATTAAGGATGTGCATAACTACAAAAATAATAGTGGTATCATTTCGCAATTTTTGTAATGTTTTTAAAACGTTGAATATTAAATACGTAAAAGGTACTATAATGAGTAATTCAACCGAGAGGAAAGCGATATTTCACTCCATTATTCAAACAGTCGGGTGTCTGTTATTAGAAATATCGAGCTGCTGTAATATATAACACAAGCATATAATTTACGAGTAAATATAGAGCTTAGATATTCTCTAATGTCAATAAAATTACATTCCACTTTGGAATAGTTAACACAAGAAATATATTCACTAAATTAAATTGGAAACCATGGACGATTTTCTTTTTGAAATTATACAGGGTGTATCTAATCGGTCGTACAAAAAGTGCACTACAATATTCTACGCCTAAAAATAAAACGAAAACCTAAAATCCTTTTTGCATTTTACGGGGTATTTTTCAAAATACAAGCAATTTAAAATTTGATGGCAATGTTACGCACAATAGGTATATCTACCACGTTCACTCAATTTGTGATTGAACGTTGGGACGGTCAAGTCTTTTGGTAGTTGTGCGATATCATATAACATGTGTACCACATCGATTCTCTTTTCATCATCTAATTTAAGAAAATCTCCAAGCGTTTTGCCCGGTCCTGCTGCTTTATTATTCTTGATTTGACTTATTGTACCTCCTCTTTTAGCAATTGGTGGTCCGGTAATTGTATCTGGTGTTATGACTTCTTCTCAGTTCTCCGTATTTTGAGTTTTTATTTCGTATCAAATAATAATTCACCCTCCTTGTTTGTTATACAGCATGTCCATAAAAGAAATGAATGATTGACCTAAGCTATAAAAACTGACTACACGTATTTGTATTTTTTAAAATTTTGTGAATACAATAACTCGAAAGTTTTGACACAGACTGACGCAAAACCTAACCTGCTAACCTCGAATTTGGTATATATTTTTAATGGAGATTCATGTTATAAACTGTAGGAAAGTCTCTTTAAGTTTGAGTAACGGATTCATTTTGTGGAAGCTATTTAACGCATTGACGTTCACTATTCGTTAAATACTATTACATTTCAGCTTAAAACAAACAAATATCACATAACATTAAAAAACAAAAGCGTGCAAGTGAAACGCTTTAAGTTGGCGTATTCAGTAAAAAACGCATTTTTAAAAATCACCCATATTTTAGTTTTTATAGCTCACAGAATTCGTTCCGGTTGGTTCTAGTGAGTGCTTTAATGTAGTGATGGGCATAACCGGACAATTTTCATAACCGAATTATTTGCATTCGAATCATATTAATAACAGATTGATTATTTGAATAATCATTCGAATCAATTTTGGCTCTCGGTTCGTTTCGATTAAGTCAGCCGGTTTGCCGGTTGGCGGTTCACCGTCATCTGCGTCGGCATCGTAACTTGCAGATAGCAGAGGAACTCAGTTAATCGTTAATTATAATAAGTGTATAAATGATTTTTATTGGATTTCTAAGAAGTTCAAACCATTGAGAATAGCTATATCAATACTAATCATAAAGAAATTATAAATATGCGAATACAAAGTATCTATTGAATCTATTTTTAGTTCCTAAAATTCTCTAGTAGCGACCCTTTCCTTTTCGCTTGCACATCATACCGGTATATTTTAGAATCCATAATTTATCTACGTTCAGCCTTCCGCGCTTCTAAGGACGCAAACTTAAAATTTTCAACATCAAAATCCACTTCTTGTCCCGACTGCTCCGTTATTAAAAATTAAATATAAATCGGTTATGATATTGGAAAATCTTATTTCGCTTTCTGTTTATCCCTTATTAGGCATAATCAACCGCGTTTCGAAGCAAAAATGTAGGCCGTTATAAATTAATACCAACACAGCTTCGGCAAATCTCATACTCAGCAGAACGTTATCTTTAATAGGAACGGCCCCATAAATTTAACTCGTCGACTGGGAGTCTCAAATGTCTTAATAACATCAACAAGAAGCCGCGAGCCTCACTTGGGTCAATCAAGTACATACGTAGAAAAGGTTATATGAGTTATGAATGACGTATTATTTACAGAATTTCGATCACTCGCAGGTCGCTGAGACGCGGCACGTAGTACGTATCAGGATGAGGTTATTTTTCATCCGAATACTTGGAACGAAAACCGAGTTACACAGGTTATTTCAATAACCGGATAACCGGTTATTTTTTATTCGAATAAGCCCATCACTACTTTAATGTCCTTGTGAAGGTTGAAATTACCATGCTTTTTTTCAGCTTCTCTATTTTTTGAGCATTTATTTGCTAATATTTATTTTGCCTCTTTAATCTTTCTCCACCACGAGGATATGCAATTGTTTGCATCGTTGCATGTTTCTGTTTCTATACTTACGTCTTTCGTCCATTAAAATCTTATCGGTCATTCATGTATTGTATTTGATTCGTGCATTTTCTCGTAAGTTAGATTCGGCTCTTGTGGTTAGAGCTTCTAAGGTTACTTGCAATTTTGCTATTTTTCCATTTAATTCAAACTTAACGTTGTCTTTTATGTGTTCATCTTTTAAGTTTCTGTATGTCCGGTCTCTGTATTTTCTTCTTTCTAATTGCTTTTTCCAGTTTTAACCTTACTTTTGCTACTAGAAGGTTATCATCGAAGTAGATATTCACTCCAGGATATGTCAAGTTGAGGTGATGGCATCATGATACCTTTTATTTATCTCAACTTTTGGTTGGCAATTGAGACAGTGTGTTCGTTAGTGTCATTTGTTTTTCTCTTCCAAAGTTTCTGATATCCCCATGGGAGCAATGAAAAATATCTCTCCATATACACATATCCTCATCGTACTCATAGGTGTCGCGCACTTAACTGTTTTTGCTCACAAATTTACGCCAATCTTTTCTGTTTATCGCGATATTTAAAGCATGCTTCCACGATTTTCCTTTTTTGGCGAGTAACTTGCATACGGTATCGTTCCACGACGTTCTTTGTTCCTCTCCTATTTCTTCCTTGCGATCCATCCTTACTAAATGCCCATATCATCTTAGTTTGTTTTTCAATTGTTTTAAAAATCGGTGTCAGCTCTAATTGTCTTCGGATTTCCTCATCCCTAATTGTGTCTGTTGTTTTTGCTCCCACACTATTCTGTCTTTCTGTTAATACCCAGTTTTCACAGCCGTAAGTAAATGTCGGAACGTAGATCGATTTGCAAACTGCTATTTTGGTTTGCTTAGAGATTTCTTTGTGCAACGTGAATGTTTTTATTGGGGCGTGGAACAACTTTCCTCCTGAAGTCATTGTATTATTAATTTCGTAATCTGACGTTACAATAGTAGAATATATAGTGTACTCCAGAATATCAACAAAGGGATTTTTAAAAGTTAATCATTTCTTTCATATTATGAGGGAAAGTTAGTTTATACTCAGAAACCTAAAAAAGGCAACCAAATCCTAAAAAACATTTGTCAACTAATAAAAGCAATTCAAACCATAATAAATTACCTCAGGCTGCAGTAAATTTTAAAATATAATAAGATTATTCCACTTGCTTATAGTGAATTATAAAGTATTTAGGAATATTCAGCTAAAAATTCAAGAGTATTAGAACTAGTTTAAAATCCCGCACTTGCATTTCAAATATCCGCGCTTTCCAGCATCATTTATTTAAAATACTGGCAATTTCGCGGTCGCTTTTCAAATTCAAATACCGACGCTTCCCGCCAGTTCTAGTATAGTACATTTTTGATCGCTCACACAAGTGCACCTCGACGCAGATGGTCCATGACGTCATGTTGCAAAACGAGTCTGGTGATTAAGTCCCGCCTTCAATAAACCAGTCGACACATGTTTATCACGTCGTACTGCTTCTTGGCTCGAAGAATCGGTTGTAATATTGAGTTAGAACGAATCGGCTGCGTGAATGAGATAGGGAAAACAAGCAAAAGTGCCTCTTACCCTTCTTTCTTCCGACTGCGTCTCGAGGCATTAATCCAGCGGCAGCGTTACGAAGTGGTTGAGATGTGTCAATCCCACCGGGGTTTCGACCACCGAGGGTTGTCTTCAAAATTAATGTGAAGCCGTTGTTCATATGCTTTTTGTGGTGCGTTTCATTGTAAGATGCTCATGGTCTGAAGCTATTACCGTACGGTTGTGTGTGGTTGAACTTTTCCTGGCGGGTGTGTGTTACGACCGAACCAATCTTCTCCGTTGTGTTGTAGCACTGGGTGTGTAATTAACGTTTTGGTGGATTTCTATGAGAGGTTTTCTGGATGCCAAATCTAGGGAACTGTGGTAATTAGGTGTCATTTTGGCCTCTTCCCAATGCCTCTCGCTACAAGGACTTTCATGCAAAACCCGGCCTTTTGGGAGTTTGCTAATGTCGTTTCGACGGCCAGCTGACTGCGCTGTCCTTTAACCATCTGCAGAGACTTCGACGAGGCGGTGAGACCTTTCGGCTGCATTAATGACCAACATCGCCGGACATCATTCAGGTACTGTGAACTATTTATTTTTATTGTCTGTGTACTTTAGAGCGTATGTGCGACGCGCTTGTATTGACATTAAAGTGACGTAATGTATACGTGGCAAGAGCCATATTTGGAGCCGACGCGGGTAACCTACATTTAGAGTAAATTGTCATCATTGTTGCGTCATATCATACACAATTTTTGTGCGGTTTGTTCACCACTGTTCAACGTAACCAATGTACTTTTTGTGTCATACATATCGTTGTTAAATAAACTATAGTATTACTAACCCCTTTTACAACTATTCACGTCAAACATTTACCTACATTTAACATTTTAATAGATTTGCATTTGTTACAACTCCCTGGACTTTTATTTATGATACGTGTACGTGTTTGTGTTTATGTACATGTGATATTGTTTCTTGGATGTATCCTTTGACTTCGAATTTCTACGCCGGCCGAAAAGTTTTTCCCCATTCTATCAATGAAATTCGTGGCACTCATCCCCCCCCCCCCCCCCATTGACTTTGTATACAATCAATCCCTATTGTAATAGAATCTCGCTCTGAAATACGTCGTTTTGATTTAGGTTATCCCCAAAGTGCTTTAAGTCGTTTTGAGCCCTAATAAGAGCTGTTCAAAAACATTGCAAAAAGTATTACGCTCAACTGTTACGTGATTTTCATCATCCAATGACAACTACCACTTTTTTAAATGTGTATGAAGCCCGTGAATGGAGTCATAATTGAAATGGATATGCAAGAAATAAGCAATTTGATTTTTTATGCGTTATTCGATCAATTTTAAATCACAACAAACTGCCCTTGGAACAATTTTCATCACAACCGATATTCGACCCTTGGCGCGTGAAAAATATTTGGTATGTCTCGTCCTTGTATTACTAATGCCCCTCCAGCTTCAGTTGGCCCACACACAAAATGTGTAGTGTTGTTGGCATTTATCGCTGAAGGAGCAATACCAGCCGCTACAATGTAATATCTAAGACAAAATATGCTATTTAGAGGAATATAAGAGATCTGGGTTCAATGGAGCGTGTATAAAATCGAAAATATTTTTTAAAAAACTGGTGTGTTCCACGCACACAACTTCCTTTTAACAGAAAAAAAAACAAAAGATACCCATTTTAGAGGCATTCAACTTGAAAATCACCTATCTCACATCAATACATATTAAAAATGTGAAGTTTGAAAAAAATCATTTGAGCAGTTTTTGAAAAAATCGAAAAAAACTGAAAAATCACAAGAGTAAACACTATACTTCCGGTTATGCGATTTTCTTCAAAAGCTTGCTGTCGCATCTAGATAGTACACTAAACTTATATATGAAGTTTCAACGCCAATAAACAAAAAATGTTTTTTTTGGGTTCAGGCTTCAGGGGACTCGAAAACATCTGTTGAAAACCCAATTTCGAATTTTTGGGTTGAATCCAATACTTCCTTTATTATAAAAGGAAGTAAAAAGTAGCAAAGGCTTCAGAACATTTGGGATAATTTCACTACAGAGGAGTGTCAAAATCTAGTAAATACTTTGTGAAAATAATAAATTTCGTTTTTTTATCTATCCTAATCAGTTCCAATTGTTGTAATTAGTTGCGTTATTTTTGTGGAATATATTTTCAAAATTTTATTTTCAAAATAAAAATGGATAATTATACCTCTACAAGTTAAAATGATCTTCAATACAAGCCAATAACTGAAATTTTATCGTGTGGGCCAACTAAAGCTGGACGAGGCTCGTATGTAGCTGCAATTTCATAGTTTGGTTTATTTTGTTCTTGACAACTTTTTTTTACCCTTTCGAAAATGAGCATTTGACTCTTGAAACAATTCCGATTTTTAACTCCTTTCTACAGTAGATACGAAATTTTTAATATCTCATCCGTATCGTTTAAGTTTCAAAGTATGCATGGCAGTAATCGTACTAATAAAATCCCTTTGGGTGCAAACTTTCTGAATCGCACTGGGTATTTGGATATTGCTGAGAAATGTCAAAATAATGTTCTTGTTTGGTAAATGGAAAAGTAATTTATATTTATAACTTCTACGTGCTATATTTTCCGTTGTGTAATTTACTACAGCTAATAAGTGATATTGTTGCTGTAGGTTATAAGTAGGTTACATCAAAAATAACTTACACAATTCATTGCAACTGCAAACTTTAATCATAAAAATACTTATCGACTACGCATATTTTGTTTTATTAATTTCTGTTTCGCCTTTCTGGGAAGTAAATAAAACGTTACACAACTGATGTATATTGCATATACATATAATAATCAGTAGCTAAATGAAATTGGTAAATAATTGCAATGTTTGCCACTAATTCATTTGATAACTATTTTTGTTTCTCATTCTAAAATGCTGTTTCAAATTAACTAGTAGCTATTGTTACAGTACCCTTCACCCTCAGGTAGCTTATGTAATTATAAATAATTTGCTAAAGAACTAGAAAAGCAAGTACGAATATTTCTAACTATTCAAAATTAATATGATGATCAAATGAGAACGTATTTTCCGAGTAGGTGGCCCAAAGGAAACGTTCTGTCTATAAATATCGACGAAACAAATTTAGGGGATTTATTGCAACGCAAGGGAACGCAGAATTCCGAGATGGTTTTTACGAGTTGGCCCATATTAATAATTCAGTTTATAATATTGAATAATATTAGGTTGTTGTGACTGGCACGATCAGCACCGACCCGGAATGGGGATGAACCACATATCGAACGAAGATTTATCCGGAGATAGGCTTCGCGACTCCGCGTTTCGGCCATTATTTCACATGTGCTGTTGTTTCCCATACTAATATTTTCATATAATGTTGTATTCACATGTGTACATCTGATCGAATAAATACCATATCTCAATGCTAACATTTTTGTATAGTTCCTCATCTTTCTAACTATTATTTTAATTTCTAAACAAAATTGAGAAACTGAAATAAACAATTAAATATAAAAGAAGCAATTAAAAAAGGATGCCAGCACAATGCCAAATACCTACGTAATTAAATTATTTTCGTGTACAAAACGTTGTATTACAATTTATTATACGAGGGATGTACATTATTTGTTGTCCCTAGTAACTGCACTTGTTTTGTTATTTTATTGACAAACAAACTGCTAAATTTGATTAGTCGAGCTTCATAGTTGTACAAGTTGAAAGTAGTGGTTGCACGAAGATGTTGGGAAATAGAAAAAAGTAAGCTTCATGCTGTCATCAAGTACCTACAAAAGAAAGGGTTAACACCTAAAGAAGTTCATACAGATATGGTTGGCGTGCTTGGAGATTCTGCAACCTGCGAACATGCAAAAGGTGTTGGTCGGCCACATTCCGCGTGTGCTCAAGCAAACATTGATCTTGTGAATGACATGATCAGAGAAGATCGTCGATTGACAACAAGACGTGTAGCGGATATAACAGGCCTTTCAAATGGTACGATTGGAATCATAATAAATGACTATTTAGAGCTTCATGACATGTCAGCAAGATGAGTATTCCGAATGTTGACGCCCGAACAAAAGCGTGTGAGAGTCACTTCTTCAATAGCCAATTTAGCCTTGTTTAACCGTAATCCTAAATGTTTCCTCAATCGCTTTGTTACGGTTGATGAAACGTGGGTACATCACTTCGATCCCGAGTGCAAACAACAAAGTATGGAGTGGCGTCATCCAGGATCTCCCCCTGCGCGCAAATTTCGTGTACAGGCTTCAGTGGGCAAGATAATGGCTACAGTTTTTTGGGATGCCGAAGGAATTTTACTGGTAGATTTTTTGGAACGTGGCCACATAATCACTGGTCAATATTATGCAGCATTAGCTACAAAACTTCGTGATTGTATTAAAAAAAAGAAGAGGAAAACTGTCACGCGAAATTCTCTTTCATCAAGACACCGCCCCAGTTCATAAGAGCATTATTTCTATGAATGCAACTCATGACGCTGGGTTTGAAGTTATGGAGCATCCACCCTACTCCCTGACTTAGCTCCCAGTGATTTTTATTTCTTCCCAAAGCTAAAAAAGAGTTTTCGGGGAACAAAATTTGAGAGCGATGACGCTGTTATGGCAGCAGTGCAGGACTTCTTCTGTGATCGAGACTTCGAAAGGTGTTGCTATGCTTGAACATTGGTGGAATAAGTGTCTTCACGTTCAAGGGGATTATGTTGAAAAATAATGTTGTATTCTATGCTACGGACAATAAATACTGTACATCCCTCGTACAGTGTAGCGGGTTATACTAACGTTAATATTCATTTTCTCAAAGAACGCCTTAAACAAGTAGTGTACACTGAAATATACGCCACCTTCTAGCGCAAGCATTGTTTTTTATTCATTTGATTGCTGACGTTATTGGCGTTTTCTTGAAACGAAAAATTGTATTTTTCTTCGACAATTTAGTAACAGTAACATTTCCAATAAGAGATTAAAAAATATTGAAAATCACATTTGTTAGTAAATATCTGTTCAATAACAAACTGATCTTTCTTGGATTTTTAGATAACTTCTGTTGTGTTTTGTAATCGAATTTACAAATAATACAATTTTGCAAAAAATACAATAAAGATGACATAAGTAAGTCAATAGGTACTAATAAATTATGCTATTTTTATTATTCTCAATGTTTTCTATTTACAAACAAAAGTATGTACAATCTATGTTGCTAAAAAAGATTACCAAATTAAAGAAGTAAAAGTACAGATTCTCATCTTAAAAATAGCTGATGACGTCACCAGTCAGATGTATTCAAATACAAAATTAATTGATTGCCCCGAATGCTGCCTACATTTCAACAAACAGTCGAGCACGTCAGTATAGTCCCTTTCTTTTTCATATGGAAATGTAAATGTCGACGTTCTAGTGTAACCATTGGTAACACGCATTATCACTACATTGATTTGTTTGTTTGTTATGGACAAGGTCTATGCATGCGGAGTACCAGGTACCTTAGACACCGACTGCTTTGGTCATACTTAGAATTTTGCCCAGACTAAGGAGCTCCAAACCTAGCGAGGGATCTTTTACATGCTACACATCGTAGTAGCATGAGACCCAAGGCTTTTTTACATCACTTCCGAATGATGGCATTCTGTAGAGGTTTCTCTCCATTTTTTTTATTTTTAAAAACCTAACCGGGACCGGAAATCGAACTCACGACCCTACGATCAGTAGTCAGGATACTTACCACTGAGCTACCAGCCCCGGCTAGATTGAATTGTGAATAAGGTTCTGGTTATTATTATTGCAGTGAGGTTAGGTTTCATGTTGCCTGGTTGACATTTCATTATTTGAAATTTTAGTTCTGGCTATTTTATGGACTCGATATGTGATTTTATAATTCGGTTTTAACTAGTTATGTATTGCACTGAGGACAATTTCAGTTTATAATAGCCAACCCATGGGTGTAAAGAATAAAAGAATGGCCAAAACTACAAATTTAAAATAATTGAGATGTCAACCAGTCAACGCGAAACCTAACCTCACGGCAAAAATAATTACCAGAAGCTTATGTACCAACACAAGTCAGTCGAGGGAGAAAGCTTGTTCTAATGTCTTCTCTAGATTGCATTTCCATATGAAAAAATTGACTGTAATATAATCATTACTCCATACTTTATTATATTCTACTGTATGTAGAATTGTATATCCTACAGCCAAAAATGAAAATTGGGTTATGATGTCATCGATCAATCTTCATGAACACATTGCTGTCAACATCGCTCAGTTCTTGACGTCAATGCCCAACTTTAAGAGGCCATGGATAAAAATTGGAAGATTGGCAACAATAATCGAACAGTGACTCGCAAACGCAATGCGTCATGGATAATACTGGTCGGTTAATGGCGTCATGGTCCATTATCCTTGGACCGACACGTAGGTAATTGGCTGGAGATCATCAACAATATCCACTACGTCAAAAATATATTCCTAGGGGATGATTAAGAGATTATTAAACCACAAAGACTGTAACACTCGATCGTAGAATATGTGTTATTAAAGTGGTGAAATATCAATAACATAAGGTATTTAGATCTGAAAGGAAGGTTAGTTGACAAATTAAATCTAGGTTTCAAAGCACAAATGTTACCTAAAGAGCGTATTTATATTTATTGAAAAAGTCTGTTTCCCTTGTAATTACGCCACAGATTAAGCTTTTACCGTAAAAACGGTTAAATAATAAGTCATTATCAACAACAAAAAAACTGATCGAGTAATCTTGTAATTATTTTGATAACCGTGAGCAAATACGCTTTGTGTTTCTAACTGTGTAAACGTTCTGTATCTCGAAGACTATATGCGTTAACACATACTATAAATAAACTTTCTTGTACGAAATAAACTATGAAATCCCCTTTTCCTATTTCCCAAATGTAAGTGAACCAGTGAACCATTAGAATACTCACTTAATGAGGACTTTAATTTTAAAGAATATAATCTGTAAGTAATACTATAAGTGAAGTATCATCAAAAATTATTTTCTTCTCTAAATGTCATTTTTTGACAGTGGTCTATTATGATATGCTTTTCGGACTTTTTCCACTGTCTAGGGTGTAAATCACACCAACGTTTCGGGAGTTTTGATCTACTCCCGTCTTCAGGTGTTCCTGGTTAGTCCTGTGATTTACACCCTAGACAGTAGAAAAAGTCCGAAAGGCATATGAAAAATTATTTTCATCTAGTATGACTATGGAATAGTTCCTAGTTACCTATTTTTGTATATTATGTAGCCTATTAGACCGTGTTAAAGTCAGGTGAACTAATAATACAGTTAATTGTAGTGCAAATCTAGTTCTATAACGTACAGTGTAGAAAGTTATTATATTGTTCATGGGCTCCCGCGATCAATTTTATTTTTTTCGCTCTGTATAAGATAAAAATTAAGACTGAACTTTTCATTCCTTTACAGTAATTCAACAAACTATTAGCGTCTTCATTATCATATTTCAAAATAACCGTAAAATGTTTATTACACAGAATACATTGCAATTTAAAAAAGCAATAACTCATAGCTATGCCGTATTATAGTCACGAGAAATTCATTATATGGTTTCTTAGACACATATAATCTTCGGCCATTTTTACCAGATCGATGTCGGGAACTATTTACATCGTATGTCTTATGTAAAAGTATATATTACTATGGTTTTTATACTTGTTGTGGATTATATTTGATATTGTTGTTATTTAAATAAATAAAAGAGTTTTAATCTCACATGGGTAGGGCCTCTACTTCCTAGCAAATATTATTTTGATTTGTATAAATTATAGGAAAATCACTTGCTATTAACTTGATTATCGTGGTATCTTTTTAATAAATTATTTGTAAACGCTTTGTATAATGCTGATACTGGATATTATTTAACTAATGGGAACATAACTCAAATATGGCGATCCAGAGTCACAATTCGCAAAACAAGTTCGCTATTATTCGTCAACTATCTGTGATTATGTCATTAAAGCGTTGCCTGTGTAAGTTGACTGTTTAGAGTTCTGCCCTCACATCCTAACTAAATATGAGCGCATGTCGGTACCCTGATGAGTCTTAACACCAAGAGACGAAACATGTGGCCATTCGATCACAACTAACAACAGAGCTTGTGCTTCTGTGCACAGCTCTAGGAGAAGGTCGTGTGATAGGTGGCTCTTTCCCTTAAGGAGGAAAGTATAAAATAAACACAGTAGGAATATGAACATCAGTCTTCTCACTAGTCTTCTTACAAATTTACTTCATTTACGGCGGAGACGCAGGTAGTTGTGTGTGACCTCATGCAATTGAGGTACCACAGCAGGTAGAGTAAATGTATACTCACCTACTGTATGTCTCAGTGGACGTTATCCACAAAAACATACACATCATAACTTGATTCGCTGCACCACATGTAGTTATGCCGACTTTTTAAACTAAGATAATAATTAAGAGACATACAGATGGGGTTTTATTATCCGTAGGGGACTCACAAAAATAAATGTAAATTACAGCACAGTGAGGGAAGAGTAATTATTCAATTACTTATGCACTATTAACTATTACACACAACCAACTTGGATCTAATTTAATAGTTATTTTGAAAAAACCACTGCAAATATTTTTGATATAAAGCAATTTGGTACACTATTTATTACAATCACTCCAGACATTGAAATGTCAAAGACAATTGAAGTTACTGACGGCAAATTTTACTAAATTTTGATTTTCTCAAAAATATTCAGCTAGGCCACTGAGTATTTGTTTGAAAATGCTTATCATTAAATCTGCCCGGACCTTAATTATAACCATCGTTTAGACAAGTCTGCAACTTAAGATAACTTTTTATTTACACAAAGCTTATGTTTTTCAGACAGGTTGGATCTAATTTTAAATGGAATTTTCCATGCTCCGTTTTGGAAAAATACCTTCTAAAATATATCAAAAAATACTTATAGGTGGCTATTTATAACGTTGGTATTTGCACGCGTGTTTCTTAATCCAAGTACCGTAAACTCATGCCTTCTTAGCATGCCTGAGATTGTTTTCGAATTTTAGTATGAATATCGCCGTATCCTGTTCGAAAATTCACAACATTTTACGCAATAATTGGTAGAACTGTACCTAGATATGATTAATTTAGTGTTTATATTATTTCGTTACAGAATGAATCCTTGATTAGGAGCGAGGTCAAAGGTGTTGGTTTGATAATAGGAGGTCAGGCAGCATTTGAGAAAAATGAGAATAAATATAGCATTATTCATATTCTTTTATATTACAGTATTGTCTATCTGTGGCAAACTACATCCATTATCAGTATAAATATTATTTTATTTTTAATGAAGATAACAGATATCATCTCCTGGTTGACATTTTTTGTAAGCAGTTTTAAAGCTCCAGCAGGATATTCGTACGGTGCCTCATTGCTAGTAGATCAATGTATTGCAATGGTTTTTTGCATTTAGGATAATAATCTTCAATATTAGTGAAACTATATTTATAAAAATGTAATTCTACTTAACGATAAAAATTAGCGAATGAAGATAAGTATAGCAAGAATAGTGAAGACTTCATCACTAAAGACTCCTGACTCTTCAAAACGTTTTTTTTTTAACTTGGAATTATATTTAGAAATACTTTTTGTTCGACGTTTCCAAGTGCAATCTATGAGTGATAGGAAAAATCAAACGAGCAATCGGTACTAGCCACATTCGAAGCTATCCACGAAGTTCAGTAATTTAAAACATAGTTCTATGAACGCGAGGCTAAGTTGGTGAAAACGTGGTATAAAAATAAAAATAGAATCAAATGTAACTATTCTCTAAAACATTTTAATGCTACTACTCTGCGAAGTTAGTATACAATGAGTGTATTAAAAAAAGTTTTCGCCGCCACGTGAGATGTGAATGTAAGGCCATTCAATAACACAGTGGTTAATATCTTTGGTTACTATGCAGTGGAAATAAATGTGACCCCCTCAGGTTAATTATGCAGGGAAAACTACAAGGAAAAAGAGGACATAGAGACATATAAGGGAATGAAGGAGCGTGAACACCGACAGCCTCCTACGATTAGCTGACGTCAGAGAAGAATTACCATGATTGTGGCCAATCTCTTAATTTGTAATTTACTGATAAAATAAATGTGCCCTTCGTAAACAACCGATTTCTTAGATCCACTTTTAGAAAAATCATTTACTTAGTTACAGAGTTTATTCCAACTATTGATGTTGTATTATATTGTTTTTATTATTAACGTTCTTCTCTTATTTTCTGCATTAATGCGATGCAAGTGAACCCACCCCTGTTAGCGTGTTACTTTCTAAGTTGTTATATCTCATAATGCGTTTATATTATAATATTCAGAAACGTGTTATCCTGACTTCCTGCAATCAGTTGTCCATAACTTTCCTTTCCATTCCTTTTTAATAAACGTTATGTAAGAGTCAACAGTAGTAAGGTTTTATGAACTAAATACCTTAGCTCCATGTCCGTTACTGCAAAATGAGATTGGCCCTTTCTATGTTGTATTTGAAGGTACTTTAAATTGTGTCTGATATTTACGTTTAGGTATAAAAGCATATCGAAACTATTCTGTCAAATTTCTTCAAATAAATATCAAATTAAAGGTAAAGCTTAAAACTTCGGTTTCGGTGCTAAAACGTTGGCAATAACAAATGTGGGTGAGCAGTGCTGCAAAAAGAATGATACTTTCAGCGTCGATTATAATATCCATATCAATGATAAGCTGAACATATTCGACATATAGTTCAGCAAATATTCTATGTATCTATTTATGAGACACGTTTATTGAACTGGACTTTTTATAATTAATGTATATAAGCTGAGTACGTTGAGTAATGACTAAGGATGGCTGAGATAAATAATAAATTATAAATCTCCCTCTAGTTTTTATCAATCATGAGCGGAGTGAGTTATCCATGTATTAAACTTTTAAGATTATTTGCAAAATAAGGTTCCACCTCCAGCACAAGTATTAAAATACTTACTTAGTAGAAAATTTTTGGCAACAAGCCATAGTACCAGTAACCGGCGTTCTCTTCATTATTTAACGCCACTGGACTTCTTTTTACAATATTATTTGTTTCTGATGTGCTTCATCATTTGAAAAGTTGAACGTATCAAACATTTAGACGAAAAGGCTCTATTGTGTCAAAAGAAGAGCTTATTAGATGATACTGACAGAGACACTAAGTATACAAAAGTATAATAAATGTATTTGGAATATCCGCATCTACTTTTTCATGTTAATTTGTTGCTTAAACACTACTGTCTTCTAAAATGTAAAATGAAATTACTATTCACCGATCTACACACATTTTATTTATAATTACGTCCTGGAAGTGATATCCGTGCCTACGCAGGCACGCTTAACATCATGCTTCAATACAACTTTTCCTTCCCGAAAATGTCACGAACCAAGAGATAACTAGAAAAGAATTGTTTTTCTGAAATTATGTATAGGCCAGGCGATAAGTCGTTTAAAATTGCTGTTAGCGGGAGCAATTCCGGACAAGCTGGAATTAATTTTAATTTGTTTGATTTCGTGTTAAGAAATGTCTCTTAAAATTGCACCCCATAGAAAGCCCGGATTTGGCCGCCATCTTGAAAAAAGGCATTACATTTTTTTTTCATTATTTGCAAATATCTTGGTTAGTATCAACTTTAGAGTGAAATATATCATTATCAAAATTGAAGGAGAGTAAATTGTCTACAAGAAATGTTCTATACATTTTTCTCGTGCTACTACCTGTGTACCTCTGGTAAAAAAATCCATCTAGAAGATCTGAGAAACAGAGGATTATTTTCAATACGAACTAGCTCCTTATCCACTTTCACTCTTCGATGAGATAGGAATGCGTAAAGCTAAAAAATCAGTCCTGTACGATGCGTTTGTAAACATTGAAAACCAACTAGACTCTGAAAATACACGTGATAGACGGAGGATTTCTACTGCACAAAATTGTTTGGCATCAATAAGAATTGTATTGTGCGATTTTGGATAAATACGTCGAGTATGTAACAAGACATTACTCAACTAATGCAGTAATAGTTTTCGATGAATACCCGGAGGATGCTACAGAGCGACTTTGCCGATTGAAGATTGGTTCATCAGCGGAAATACATTTTGATGAAAAAATTATAGCAACTGTATCCCATGGGAAATTCTTGTCAAATGAGAGGAATAAATGTCAAAGATGTGTAAACGATTAACGAACGAATGTTTCAGAGTCAAGCAGGCTGCCGAAGATGCTGCTACCTTAATTTTCAACATTGCCATTGAAGAATCAAATCACTACAAATCGGTAATTATAATAGGGGAAGACACTGATTTATTGGTAATTCTTACCGCCTTGAATCAGTCTCGCTCTAAAATTTAGTTTCTGAAGCCAGCCAATAGAAAGACTCGGATGTGTGCACCCCATAATATAAATTTGAATGCTTCAATTAGAGACAACATTTTATTTCTACAAGCATTTAGTGGCTGTGATACTGTTTCCGCATTGTACAGGCAGGGGAAAATGAAGTTCGTTATAAAATTCTACAGAAAGAGAAATACTTACAGAAGGCTGTTCAAATTTTCAAAGACCCAAACGCGTCCCAAAAGGAAGTAGATAAAGTGGTAGAACAATTTCTTCTTCTTATGTATGGATCAAAACACTGTGAATCATTGAACAAATATAGATACCACTGTTTCGTACAATCTATTAAGAAAAGTTTACCAAATCTAGCATTATTACCACCAACCAAAGACGCAGCTCGTTTGTATTCGTTCCGTACTGACAACCAAATTGAGCTATGGTATGGAAACGAAAAATCAGCTTTAGACGGGGAACGGAGAAATTAAAAGAGTGGGTTAATGCCCATTCCCACTGTACAAGACGCAGCTCCCCACGAATTACTGAAACTCGTTTCTTGTAAGTGCACCAAAGATTGTAAGGTAGCTTGAAGCAATCGTAAAGAAGGGTTGCATTGCTCAGTAATGTGTGGTTTTTGCCAGGGCAAATCTTGTTTAAATACTGTAGACATGGTCGAATTAGACGACGAAGACGACGACGTGGACTTGCATATCGATACAGGACAATCAATAGAACATTCCGAAGATTATGAAACAAATCCGGAATATGAGACAGATGTTGAAAGTCAGGGTGATATTGAGAATTATTTTGAACCACCACCAACATCAAAAAGGCAAAAAAATTGATGAGCGTCAACTTCAAAAGAAACTTGAAGTTAGCAATGTTTGCATGGTGGAGTAGGCCACTTTAAAAAACGCGCCGATTACTCCACCTCTAATTGGTGTGGAAGCGAGTACAAAGTGAGCGACATAATTTCTTTACATGAGTAATAGAAATCGTATATACTCGTAGTACGAAAAAAGAATGTTTGTTGCATCGAACGCCAATAATAATAAAAAAATCAAATGCCAGAAAAAAATATATTTCGAGGCCAATGAATTCGAAACAAGCGAATGTATGACAGAAATGCAGGGGACATTCTTTGTAGAGAATTGCTCTTCTTTAATTTTGATGACTACGTATTTTGCTGAAAAGTTGATAGTAATCGAGATATTCACTAATATTAGAAAAAAATATCAAAATTTTGACCTTTTTTAAGCATGGCGCTTAAATCCGGACCTCTCAAGGGGTCCAAATTAATATATAGTTTCTAACAAAACAGATTATATTTATTCCAGCTTGTCCGGAATTGCTCCCGCTATTAATGTAATTATCGACTGGCCTAGTAACAGTGCCACTTAATCTGTTAATGTTTCATCATTGTAGAGCTCTTGCATGCGCTTTAGACGTGCGTGCGGGTTCTCTTTCCGTCTAGGGGTTTCCAGTTTGTGGTTAAGTGCATGAGCTGCTGTGTCTTGATAATAGCACGTAACGTACCATTTCACTGCTCCATAGCAATTAAATAACAATGCATCGGCTACCCATCGCGGAAAGTAATCACAGCCTCATCATAATAATTCGCAAGAAAATAAATTGAAGCGGGCACACACTGCTCAATAAATAACCCTTGCGATAGGCTGCAGCGCAATAAATACTGGAGGAGCAACTTCCGGAGTATTTTCTGGCCGTTTTATGCAAGCAGGTGGCTCGCTTGGAAATCCCCAAAGAGGAACCAGTGATTGATAACAACCATAAAAGCAAAATAAAGAGAGTCGCGAGTGACTGACAACATCCGTATGACGCAACAAGTACGCGCAACTATTAACGCAAGTAGCACAAATTAACACGCCTTACATATCAGCAAGGGTGCTGCACAGGTATTGCAGGGAACCTCAGCTCGCCAGACGAACAATTACCTGATGAGGGTCGAGGTAGTAAATTCCTTGAAAATACAATGTATTCGAGGATCAGGGGATCTCGAAACAGTCGGGAAAATAAGCGAAAGCGTCATAAATACTCTTGCTGACACATAACCCTCGGCGACACAATGTTAGTTAGCATTTTCGCTTGTAAGAGATTCTATAAATTCTCCGCAATCGGACAGAGCAAATATAAACATGACAGGGGCAAGAACCCAAGCTTTCCACTCGGATAATTCGATTTCAGTTAGTCATTCTGATTCCTTCATTTATTTTCAACTCAGCATTCTTACTGTGGTCGTTCGCCGAGCTCTGTCTCGACACCTGCGATTTTTGACTGTTACCACACTAGTTGTTATGTGTATATGTGTGAGTTAAATAAAAGGGCCATCGAAACGACTTTTTAATAAACACTTTTATTTTACAACGGCAATGCTACACGTTGGAGCTCAAGACACAGTCAGACAATTTCTTACATCTAACATGTGAACTAGGAACTAAAGAATCTAAAGATAAAATGTCACACTACTAACTTATATAGCATTGCTTATCTACTAAGATAAGCCTATCTTCCAAGGATGGACGTGACAGGATGCGCGTTCATACAAGGTTACAAGGTAAGCACTTAGGGGACTGTTCTATTACAATGTAACTTGTAAATTATACTGAATATTACTAAAGAATTGATGTACCTATTTATTATTTCTAAATACCTGTGGAAACCCATCAACTAAAAGGTGATTAAATCGAGCAAATGAAAACGAAGATTAACGATCGAATCAGTGTAGCAACGAAACTGTATTATGCGCTGAGCAAGCTTTTATAAACAAAAAAAAAAGCTATGAAAACTACTTTGAAGATATATTAGGTATAAAGTAAGAAAATACTGCTACATGAGTTAGCAAGACACCAAGGTATTCAAAATAAGACAGGACGAAATCAGAAACAGGCTTAGGTCGATGCAGGGTGATTGTCAACCTATACGCATAAACGTGATTTATTCCTCATGTTAAATAATGACTAATAGGCAAAAATAATTGTAATAAAAGATTTTTAGTTTCGAGGTTAGCAGGTTAGGTTTTGCGTCAGTCTGTCTCAAAATCGGTGGTCTCTTTCTTTCTTTATTTCTTTCTTTGTATGTGCGTATGTTTGGATCTTTGTTCGCTATCTTCTCCGAAGATACTGGACTGATTAAATTGTATGATAGCTTAAAATTTTACTAATTTTGAGACTTAGATCGTAGGCCGATTTTTATTTTCAAAAAAGTAGGAAAAAGTAAAATAAAGTAAAATTAAATTACGGTTTGAAACAGCTGATGTGGTACGTTCACAATTAACCCTTCAGCGCCGATTTCGACGTCAAATTTTTAATGTTCATATCCACTTGTAGCGTCGCGTTATTCAACGAAGCATGGTTGGTTCAGTGGTAGAATGCTGGCGGCCCAGGTGCGTATAAACATTCTTTACGGACCTAGGGCAATGGCAACAAATGATGTCCTGTTATTGGTTAACGGCTGCTGACCTTGTGCTGTATTAGATTTAGTTGAGTGATTTTATACGCAGCTGTCGCCACAAAACAACACCTGCTGTAGCTGTAGACCATGTTCAGTATTAGATTGAGTTGCGTAATTGGCATTGCAATAGCTCATGGAATTATTTTAGTAGTTAATTACGTCCATCCATTTGTTTGTAGCGATATCGAAATCATAGGAACTAGAGAATGTAGATACCATAGTTTATCTTAAAATTATGGAATTCCTAAAGGCCTGTGTTACGAAATTATTTTAATAGAGTATATTGACGTTTTTCAATGACATACATTTTTTTATTACTTTAAAGTCAAATCAGGTTATTTTTTAATAATCATTAATTTTATTTGAATAGTGTGATAGGCTTCTATATTTCGAGTTTCAAGTTATAATTTTCTCTAATTTACAATTGTAACTGGACAGGGATTGAATTACCAGATTGTGAAAAGAGTGTGTGTAAATTGTATCTTCGAATTGAAAGTTAACATTGTCACCAACAAAAAATACCAAAAGTAACCAAGCTGCAAAAACTTTTTTGGAAATTATACATTCTCCTTGTATTATTACCTGTTTGTTTTACAATGCATGTCGATATTGAAAAACAGATTTGAAAGAAGAGGTATAGACAGAAAATCACAATCAGTCTGCACAGTGTGTTTCACTTTTCACCTTCACACCACTACCTTAATTTCTTATTCATCTTCTGATTGATATCAAATTTTGGTGAATTATTGTATCCATTAAAGGGATTGTTTGTGGATTAAAAAATATAATTCAAACCCGTAGCCTACTATAATCAAAAATAAATGCGAATCGTTTAAAAATCACAGTTGGTCTAATTTTATCGAAAAAAGTTATTAAAAGTTGTCCAGAATAACATTATGAAATATATATTATACATAATATGTAAATATTGTATATATGTTAAATAATTTGCTGCAAATCCATATATTGTTTTCTATAGATATTAAAGATATATCATACAAAAGATAATATAAACGAAATAAATAAATTATACGTATTGTTATACACATATTTTCATTTCTTTTTATACTTATCAAATAGGTAAAATTCGCCAAAAATACTTTATGTTGTGGAAATACCCAGTCACTTGATATTGGAATGTTCCATTCTTAGTTACTATTTTCTTGTGTATTCTTGTATATTTAAAAAAAATCGCAAATATTTTAATATTTAGAACTTACCACACGAATTTTCTTTTACAGGTTAATAAATAAATAATGCTTTAGTATTTTTCAATCGCTGAGTGCCGCATTAATGGAAGTTGCCGCTAGAAGCAGGAACATTTTTTGCCGCCCCAAGTACACATTTTGTATCCCTCACTAATATTGAGCATTTTATTGAAAAACAAAAACATTGGAGCAAACATAAAACTATAAAAAAAACAAACTTAGAGTAGTTATTTTTAAACCGAAACCTAAAAAATTGAAAAGATATTAGGACAGATTTAACATAGTAAATAGATAAATTTTAAAAATGGGTTCGTAAACATACTGTAATTACTGTGGAATTGTTAATAACGAATAAATTCGTGAACACATTTAACATAGTAAATAGATAAATTTTAAAAATGAGTTCGTAAACCTACTGCAATTACTGTGAAATTGTTAATAACGAAGAAATTCGTGGTTGTTCACGTAAAAGGTATTGCAGCAATTACTATCGGATGCAGTCGGAGATGTTTCCAGTCGGTAGTAGTTTAGTCGGCGGTTGTGTCAGTTGGATGTAAATCCACATCGGTTATATTTTAGTTCGGTGGCATTTCATATATTTGTCACAACGTTTTTAAGGTCGGTAGTAAACCAACTCGGTGGCAATTCCAGTCACGATGTAAATCCACATCGGTGGTAATCAGCGTTTGCAATTTTTTATTTTGTGATTTTCTTGGGCAAATAGAAAAATTTCGTTAGATTACCCAATTTTTCCCTAACCTGTATTTACGTCGCTACAGTGATGGTAAGTCTTGCCAAATTTTCATTTTTTTTGCGTTATTGTACGCCCGCTTTTTACGGCCTGGGCGTTTTGGACTTCCCTTCAAGATTTTCAATTTATTTTCGTATTAAAAGTGGAAAATCAAACGTATGCACCACCGGCATACCTTAATATCTATAGCCTTATGGCATAAATATCTTCATAATGCTTTTGGTACATAAATAACTATCATCAATTTGTTTAACTGGAACTATTGTGCAGTTTCTGAATTGAAGGCTGAGCGATCATCTGTCGACTTTCGTAATTTCTAAGGATTTTATCAAAGTTCCCTAGAATGTGGAAAAATTCTCTTAGCCCTTAAATGACTTGAAATTTTCCTAGAAAAGGAAAATTTTGCTATAACTGGCAACACTGGTGGTAATCCACATCGTTGGCAATTCGTTCTCGCTGTCAGTTGGGATTATCAAACTACCCACATGCCATAAGCATAATTTCCTAAGGCGATTGTCGTTTTTTACCCAAAAATTGCCGCCCCTAGAAATGTTACGCTAGAAGCGATCCCTGCGTCATCTTTATTACTAATACGGCGCTGCAATTACTAGCTCTACTTAGATTGATATTTATTACAGGGTTTTCCGATTGCTTTTCACCATGTATCAGTTGTGTTTCACTTTATATCAAGAGATAACTTCAATACTCACTGAAGCAATGTTATTTCATAGGTGGACTGCGGAGAATTTAAAATATATTTGACATGATTCACTCATGTGATTAAGAGCCGCGCTTCCTATTCTTCAGATCGTGGCTCAATTAAAAATTTATCACATGTCAGTAACGCCCTCGAACCTCGCGTTCATTTTTCCAAGGAGCAGAAGAGCAAGAAATTGCAGCCGTGATTATTTGACCAAAAATAAGACGCCGCAGTTTTTACACAAAGAAAGCCGCAAAACTCCGATTTCTGGAAAATACCGTAAACAAAGCCATAAACGAAGCAGGCTATCACGTTGCACCTTCCAATAAAGCGTACTGCCGCTATCGCAAGAACAAAGCTTTCATGACCAGGCTCCAGCGAGACTTGACAATTTCAAAAGAAATCCCGGCGGACAAACGAAATATGCCCTGATATAAAACATGAAAATACCGGAAAGATGCGACGCCGCATGCTAAACCTAAAATAGAACGGAATACAGCTATCAACTACGCATTTTAGGCACACAACGGGAAATGCAAATTTGTAAGCTGCCCAGGTAAAAGGATTACGCATAGATCGGTCATTAACGCCGCACAAGTGGCTTAAAGTGTCAAACTCGGAAGAAATACAAAGGAGCCTCGGCCGCTCGCAAATTCTATGATAAATAAATTACAGAATTAATATAACCCCCTGACGATAGTACGAACATGGGCATGTGATATACCGTTGCATTCGTTTTCACGCGAGGAAGACGATGAACATCATGAGAAAAATCATCACGCGCAATTAACGACGCCAGAACAAAAATTAATTAAAACCACCTAAATTTCTCCCCAGACCGTGTTTGTCAGTTTACGCACCAAAACCCCATCCAAGGAAGCCCGCATCGCACCGAGGGAGCTCGCCACCGTCGGTCGCCTATGCCTAGCCTGCCGTCCGCTCGACGCCGCAACCTGCAGCTAAGGAAGCTGCCGCATACACGCCGCTTCCTATCCTTCTACGTCGCTTTTAACGCTTGGGATTGCTGACAACCCCGAGGCCGTTGCCACCGCACCCTCCAGGTCGCTCCACCAGCCGCTGTGAAGCTCGAAGCGCTACCTGCAGCTCAGCATCCCTCCATGTCGCTCCACCAACCGCTGTGAACCCAGGAGCGTCTCCATCGGCATCGCCTCCTCCAGGCCGCTTTCGAGACGACCCCCATGTCGCTCAGCCCGCCGTCACCCGCTGCCGCTCCAATCCACGAAGCGTTGCCTTCGCCACCGCATTCCAAAGACGCCGCCACCGTCTGCCCTTGCGCCATCCGCCACAAGGAGAACTTAAGACGACCCCCACGTCGCTCAGTCCGCCGCACAACGTGCCGCTCCCATCAACGGAAGCTCGCTGCCGCAGCACTTCATATTTGTATGCCGAAATATAAATAAGGGGTTTCCTCGTCTCCTCTTCTTTTTGAATTATCAAAAATACTCATAAAATGATTGAATTTATACCTTTTCCAAAACTAAAAGTATCTAAGGGCCGGTTCTACAATGCAAGTATATACCGAGTGATTTTTTAAAAACTCAATTTCAGCAGAGCCTGGATAGCCTGAATCAGTTGGCAATACTGAAATGTATTGTTCGTGACACTGTAAGTCTATTTCAAATTCGAGATTAGCAGGTTAGGTTTTGCGTCAGTCTGTCTCAAAACTGACGCAAAACCTAACCTGCTAATCTCGAATTTGAAATAGACTTACAGTGTCACGAACAATACATTTCAGTATTGCCAACTGATTCAGGCTATCCAGGCTCTGCTGAAATTGAGTTTTTAAAAAATCACTCGGTATATACTTGCATTGTAGAACCGGCCCTTAGATACTTTTAGTTTTGGAAAAGGTATAAATTCAATCATTTTATGAGTATTTTTGATAATTCAAAAAGAAGAGGAGACGAGGAAACCCCTTATTTATATTTCGGCATACAAATATGAAGTGCTGCGGCAGCGAGCTTCCGTTGATGGGAGCGGCACGTTGTGCGGCGGACTGAGCGACGTGGGGGTCGTCTTAAGTTCTCCTTGTGGCGGATGGCGCAAGGGCAGACGGTGGCGGCGTCTTTGGAATGCGGTGGCGAAGGCAACTCTTCGTGGATTGGAGCGGCAGCGGGTGACGGCGGGCTGAGCGACATGGGGGTCGTCTCGAAAGCGGCCTGGAGGAGGCGATGCCGATGGAGACGCTCCTGGGTTCACAGCGGTTGGTGGAGCGACATGGAGGGATGCTGAGCTGCAGGTAGCGCTTCGGGCTTCACAGCGGCTGGTGGAGCGACCTGGAGGGTGCGGTGGCAACGGCCTCGGGGTTGTCAGCAATCCCAAGCGTTAAAAGCGACGTAGAAGGATAGGAAGCGGCGTGTATGCGGCAGCTTCCTTAGCTGCAGGTTGCGGCGTCGAGCGGACGGCAGGCTAGGCATAGGCGACCGACGGTGGCGAGCTCCCTCGGTGCGATGCGGGCTTCCTTGGATGGGGTTTTGGTGCGTAAACTGACAAACACGGTCTGGGGAGAAATTTAGGTGGTTTTAATTAATTTTTGTTCTGGCGTCGTTAATTGCGCGTGATGATTTTTCTCATGATGTTCATCGTCTTCCTCGCGTGAAAACGAATGCAACGGTATATCACATGCCCATGTTCGTACTATCGTCAGGGGGTTATATTAATTCTGTAATTTATTTATCATAGAATTTGCGAGCGGCCGAGGCTCCTTTGTATTTCTTCCGAGTTTGACACTTTAAGCCACTTGTGCGGCGTTAATGACCGATCTATGCGTAATCCTTTTACCTGGGCAGCTTACAAATTTGCATTTCCCGTTGTGTGCCTAAAATGCGTAGTTGATAGCTGTATTCCGTTCTATTTTAGGTTTAGCATGCGGCGTCGCATCTTTCCGGTATTTTCATGTTTTATATCAGGGCATATTTCGTTTGTCCGCCGGGATTTCTTTTGAAATTGTCAAGTCTCGCTGGAGCCTGGTCATGAAAGCTTTGTTCTTGCGATAGCGGCAGTACGCTTTATTGGAAGGTGCAACGTGATAGCCTGCTTCGTTTATGGCTTTGTTTACGGTATTTTCCAGAAATCGGAGTTTTGCGGCTTTCTTTGTGTAAAAACTGCGGCGTCTTATTTTTGGTCAAATAATCACGGCTGCAATTTCTTGCTCTTCTGCTCCTTGGAAAAATGAACGCGAGGTTCGAGGGCGTTACTGACATGTGATAAATTTTTAATTGAGCCACGATCTGAAGAATAGGAAGCGCGGCTCTTAATCACATGAGTGAATCATGTCAAATATATTTTAAATTCTCCGCAGTCCACCTATGAAATAACATTGCTTCAGTGAGTATTGAAGTTATCTCTTGATATAAAGTGAAACACAACTGATACATGGTGAAAAGCAATCGGAAAACCCTGTAATAAATATCAATCTAAGTAGAGCTAGTTGTTTAATCTTGTCTTTAACAGATTAACCAGATATAAATTTATAATTATTCATTTAAATTGTACGAAACATTCTAAAAGTTAAAAGCCACCAAAAACGCAATATTGCATTATGCAAGCGCAGCGACCTACTCACAGTCAAGTTTAAACACCTCGCAGTCGCCGCTCAGCATTTTTACACGGCTTCGCGTACACAATTACGCAAGGCCGTGACAAGGTTTAAATGCCTACAATCGCAGCTCAGCATAAAAGACGCTCGAGTTCATGGAGTCCATATCATATCACGGAAGCAAAACCGCTGAGTATTGTTTTGCAATACTAGTAAATTAACCTACTGAATATAATACATTGCACCTGTTATTAGAAATGAACTTTGTATATTACTATGATCTAAGCAAATTTGTTTGTATATATAGAACAATTATTTTTGTAATAAACCAGTCTGCATTTACTTGTTAGATTCACTTACTGCGTCGCTGTGGGTCCAAGCCTATAAATAATTAAGGGATGTGAGGCTGCATCTCACACAGTGACGAATTATCATCCCGTTAAGTGGCATGACTAAGCTGTCTTAAAGCGGAAACTGCTGTCTCAGTTCTGCGCTTAACATAAGGGATGGAACCAGCAAAATAACGTAACGGACGCCTGATTTCCACAGCCTCCAGGCGAATCTGTTCATGGTCCTTCGAGCCGGATCTGTCTACAACTAAGAAGAGGTACATCCCGAGAAGAAAACAACATCTACCAACCCACCCGGTTCCCCGAAAATGGCAAACAATATGGAGGAATTCAATCAGCTAGCTGTCGCCCAAGAAGAACTCGGCCAGAAGATCACGCAGGTATTTTCCAACAGCAAAAAGGACCCTGCCAGCCGAAAAACAGAAGCTTACATCGCCAGCCGAAACAAGACGCTGGACGAAACTTGGAACGCCGTGACCAAAAATCACGCCAAAATGGTGCAGCTAAGTATCCCTACACATAATTATTTTACCACAGGGTATTACGAACAAATTAAAGCCATCTACTGCGAAGCAAAAAGTTATTTGCAGAGCTGTTTAAAGGCAACTGAAAATCCCGACCCCTCTGAAACTAGGAGGCGAGAGGAAACAGTTGTAAATCCCGAGCAAAAGGTTCGTATCCGAAAACTGCAGATTCGGATGCAGAATTTTAAGCAATCTTTGGACGACGCCGAACTGGAACAAGCACTCGGAAGGCCCGCCATCACAAAGAGGGAATTAAAGGAAGAATGGGACCGGGTGATCGAGATGGACGAAGAAGTCATGTCTAACGAGATGGATTCAAACCAGACGCACTTCAGTCCTGAATTTACTACGTTGAAAGACAGGTACCGAAATTTAATTAATTTGTTACAAGCACCAACAAGGAACGAGCAAGCATCAGCCATCTCGCTTCCTCAAGTTAAAATCCCCATATACGAGGGAAATTATGAGGAATGGGCCACTTTTAAGGACCTATTCACCAAATTAGTAGATGACAACCAAAACATGGATGATGTCATCAAAATGCAGTATTTAAAAACGCATGTCAAGGGAGAGCCCAGCCGACTAATCCAGCATCTCGCAGTGACTCAAGCCAACTACAACACCGCTTGGAATTTGCTGCAACAAAGGTATCAAAATAATCGCCTTATTCTAACCAAATTGCTAGACACCATCTTCGATCAGCCGGTCCTCTCCAAGGAATCAGCCCAAGGGTTGAAAAGATTGCATGACTCCACTAAGGAATGTGTGGAAGCAATCAAAAATTTGGGCATTTCCACCGACAGCTGGGGTCCGTGGATTAACCGAGTTATTACTCGAAAATGGGATCCTGAAACTAACAAATTATATGAGCAGTCGCTTCAGTGCCCAAATGAAGTTCAGGATCACCAAACTCTAATGGCCTTCTTACAAATGCGGTTCCAATCCTTGGAATCCATTGATGGAGCTCGAAAACCAACTCAGGACAAGCCACAGAAAAATTACGCTGCCGGATATCTCAACTGCAAGATGTGCAATGGGGATCATTACATCGATAACTGTGGTCAATTCCAGAGGCTCTCCACCCACGAAAAGCAAGAAGTGGTAAGAACCTACCGATTGTGCTTTCGATGTTTGCGACACGATTCTAATATACAATGTCGTTCGTATTATAACTGCAAAATCTGCCGCTTTCCACACCATACTCTGCTTCACAAGGCACAGCCGCCATCAAAGCCGATACCTGCTCCGAAGATGAAGACGTTTTCTCACGCAGCAGCCATGCAGACCTCCAACGCTCCAGAGAAGAAGCCAAAACCCACAATCATTGCCGCCAACCTAGGCGCAAAGAAGAGCCAAGTGCTACTGGCCACAGCAACGGTTCAAGTTAAGGCAGCATCCGGGATGACTCATCTCTTGAGGGTCTTGATAGATCCAGGGTCTCAAGGTTCCTTCATCACCGAAGCCGCAGCCGAATTATTAGCGCTACCCAGGACCAAGGTTCGAGCAGAAATCTCCGGAATTGGGAACAGCGAAACAAAAGTCGCAAAATGGAAAATCACAGGTTTGATTACGCCAAGATTTCCAAGTAAATTTTCCTTACCTGTTACTTTACTGGTACTTCCCAAACTTACAAAAACCATGCCTTCATCACCCATTCCGAACATAAAAATGGATGCCTGGAAACATGTCTTCATCGCCGATCCAACCTTCAACCGACCTGGCCCCATAGATATACTTCTAGGCGCTGAAGAATATTCCCAAATAATTCTCGAAGGAATCAAGAAATCCAAAGATGGCATCCTAGGACAGAATACCGAATTGGGATGGATCTTATCAGGAACCATGGGAAGACGACCTCCCACCAGCCTTAAGGTCAACACCATGGTTGCCAAAATTGAAGAGGATGAGCAGTTGCAGAAATTCTGGAACATTGAAGAGGCTTCTCCTCAAAGGAAACTTTCCCCAGATGATCAGGTATGTGAAAATAGATTCACAGACACAGTCCAGCGAGACGTAGATGGAAGATACGTAGTAAGGATTCCATTCAAACAAACTCCAGTACACATAGGAAGGTCCAAACCCTCAGCATTGGCACGATTCATACATCTGGAGAAGAAATTAGGACAAGATCAAGATCTAGCAGTCCAATACAAGAAATTCATGCAAGAATACTTGGATTTAGGACATATGGAAAAGGTGGCAAAGGAAGATGAGAATAACGGCAAGTATTACATTCCCCACCATGGCGTCATCCGAGAAGCAAGTTCATCAACCAGGCTTCGTGTCGTTTTCGATGCCTCTAGCAAGGCCTCTCACGGAAAATCCTTAAATGAGATGATGTACGCTGGACCTAAACTTCAGCAAGAACTGGTCGACATTCTACTTCGATGGAGAACACACAGGATTGTTTTTTCTGCAGACATTGAAAAAATGTACCGACAAATCAGAATGAACAACCAAGACCAGGAGTACCAAAGAGTCCTATGGAGATTCGACAAATCACAGCCAATCAGGGAATATAAGCTGTGCACCGTCACTTATGGAACCGCATCAGCTCCCTATCTTGCCATTCGAACCTTGCATCAACTCGCAGAGGACGAAAAGGTCTCATTTCCATTAGCTTCAGAAGCAGTGAAGAAAGATTTCTACGTGGACGACGTGCTTTCTGGGGCCGACACTGTGGAAGAAGCGATCCAACAACAAGGTCAGCTCATTTCCTTACTAAAGCGTGGAGGCTTTACTCTACATAAATGGTGCAGTAACGAGTCAGCCATCATTCAAGAACTCCCAGAAGAGTTAAAGGAACAAACATACCTCGAAATAAGTGAAGACGGCGTAAAAAAGTCCTTGGGCATTCACTGGTCTCCATATGAAGATGTTTTCTGTTTTAAGGTAGACGTTAAGCAACAGGAATCCACCAAACGCACCATACTATCCGAAGTTGCCAAAATTTTCGACCCATTGGGATGGTTAGCACCCGTCATCATCACTGCCAAGCTACTCATCCAAGAACTATGGCTCGAAAATATCAAATGGGATGACCCAGTGTCTGAAAATATCCAAGGCAAATGGGAGACGCTCAGGTCTCAACTCAAGGCAGTGGAAGAAATTACCTTACCAAGGTGGTTGTTTATCAAAAGGGAATCTCTAGTAGAGCTGCATGGATTCTGTGACGCCTCCGAAAGAGCTTTCGGGGCCGCGATTTATACCAGAGTCACCACATCATCCGGCCAAGTCAAGGTATCCTTATTAATAGCCAAATCCAAGGTGGCACCAGCCCGAGCCAAGACGACATTACCAAGACTGGAACTCTGCGCAGCAGTACTCCTTTCCAATCTACTTCAAAGGGTAATTGCAGCATTAGACCTTCCTAAGGTGTCTATCTTCGCATGGACCGACTCCATGGTTACATTAGGATGGATAAAAGGAGACCCGGTACGATGGAAGACGTTCGTCGCGAATCGAGTAGCCGAAATCAACAATCAAATTCCGGCTCAACATTGGAACCACGTCAAATCCGAAGAGAATCCTGCAGACGTCATCTCCCGAGGCACTAGTCCAGAAAAACTAAAGAATCATCTCCTATGGTGGGACGGACCGAGCTGGCTAGTTAACAAGAGTTCATGGCCGTGTCAACCAGACACCGCAACCACCGAGGAAGAAGCAAGAAGTTACACTGTGCATCAAACTACCATTCATCAAGACGAGAACGAAGTCGTTCATCGTTTTTCTTCTCTAACAAGAATGGTACGAGTCATGTCACATTGCCGAAGATTCATCAACAAGTGTAAGCGACTTCCCACCCAATCAGGATGCCTATCAGTGAAGGAAATGGATGACACCATCCTCCTACTCGTTAAGGTCATCCAAGGAAGTGATCCTATTTTGAGGGCAACAGGATCTCAACTCCGGCAGAACAAATATGTGAGTTCCAGTAACAAGCTTGCCAACCTCAATCCCTTCATCGATCAGCATGGAATAATCCATGTTGGAGGAAGATTAGAAAATTCCACCTTGTCCTTCAATGAAAAACACCCAATCATACTCCCGTACTCCAGTCATATTTCCAAACTAATAATCCAAGAGGCGCATCTACGCACGCTGCACGGTGGCACCCAACTCACTCTCTCATATATCCGAAGAAAATATTGGATCATCAACGCGAAGAAAGCAGTCAGCTCCAGCATCCAGAAGTATTTCCGATGTCTACGATACAAAGCAGAGGCAGCACAGCAACTGATGGGAAATCTTCCATCAACCAGAGTGAATTCAACTCCTCCATTCTTCCATTCCGGAGTGGACTACGCCGGCCCAATACAGATCCGAACATCCAAGGGAAGAGGGCATTCTTCGCACAAAGGGTACATTGCTGTTTTTGTCTGTCTATCAACCAAGGCAATCCACCTAGAGGCCGTCAGCGACATGACAACCAACAGCTTCCTAGCAGTCTTCAGGAGGTTTACTGCCCGAAGAGGACGCTGTGCACACCTATACAGCGACAACGGAACAAACTTCGTTGGCGCAAGAAAAGTGTTGGACAAGGAGACCCGCCAAACAATTGAAAGCCCAGTTGTCCAAGAAACCTTAGCAACCGGTGGTACCCAATGGCACTTCATCCCTCCAATAGCCCCTCACTTCGGAGGGATATGGGAAGCAGGGGTAAAATCAATGAAGCATCATCTGAAGAGAACTATTGGCCACGCTACTCTCACCTTTGAAGAGTTAACAACTCTTCTCTGCCAAATTGAGGCCTGCCTAAACTCACGTCCTCTATGTCCACAAGGCAACGATATTGAGGACACAACTGCTCTGACGCCAGGCCATTTCCTAATAGGGAGGGAAATCATATCGCCACCAGACCCAATCAACACTCCAATATCTTCAAATCTATCGAATCGTTGGAGGATAATCCAAAAGATCAAGCAAGATTTTTGGAAATCATGGAGCTCGGACTGCCTTCATGGACTACAGCAACGAAACAAATGGAAGAAACCATTGGAGAACACTAAAGTTGGAGATTTAGTGTTAATCAAAGAAGATAGTATCAATCCTAGTAAGTGGCCTTTAGCAAGAGTCACTGCAACTCATCCAGCAGCCGATGGATCAGTACGAGTAGTGACGCTCCAGAAATCAGGAGGACATCAGCTAAAACGATCCATAGGCAGCATCATTCCATTACCAGCAACTACCGAGGAATCGCAGGAACCAGAGGCAGAAGATAAAATTTCAACTAACATTATCCAGACACGATCATCCCCAGCACCAAGGAAATCTGTCGCGTCCAAATGGAAACTGCTGTTACTCATCTTTACCCTTCTTACCACCAATACATTAAGTAAAGCAGAATTTAATATCCAAAAACCAGACAGCGGGTACTATGTAGAACACATTGGACACGGGAAGATTGAGAGAGGAACATTCCGGATCGAAATCCAGTTCGAGAGGGGGAAGATCGAAGAAGACTTCAAAACAGTCACAGACATGGTAGACAAATTCGACAATCTCTGCGACTCTGCAAAAGAACTGTCCGAAGACACATTATGCAAGACACTGGTGCATCATCTTCTGGAACAGAAAAAGCATATGGAATGGATTAGAGAGGGTATGGAAGAAATAATAACAAGACGAGAAAAAAGAGGAGTCCTTGGCACAGTATTAACATCAATTTTTGGAGTCAACGATGAAGTCTATCAAGATATAGACAGGCTAGACAAGAATCAACAGGAACTAATAAAAATGGACAGTCAACAATCCAAATTCTTGCTATCAGCACTTTCCAGGTTTAATGAAACCGAAGAACGAATCGACAAGAAGCTGGAACATTTCCAAGAAAAATTAAACCAAGGAATCCGGGCCATTAACAACGTGGACAAATGGTATAAAGCAACCGACTCCAACCGACTAAATATTCACATCATCAGTGTGTACCAAGTCGCCACAAATGTAATTAGCGAACTGTGCAACTACCATATTCACATCTTAAACGTTCACTTCCAGCAAGGTAATCTGTACGAGCTAATAACACCTGCTCAAATTAAACAGATCCTCGCTAATGCAACCAGTAAACTTTCACCAAATTTGGAGATATTACCAACGCCAATTCTAAAGGTTGACATTGGGCATGACGACATCTACATCAACGTCCAAGGGTATTTCATCATAGTGGAAAAAACGGAATACTCCTTAATTAAAGTGACACCAATTCCTCTCCAAATCAGCAATGGATCCTACTGGATGATCGATGTGCCGAAAGGAATCTTCGCTGTGGATTACAACCTACAAATGTACTTCCACGAAACAGATGAAGAATTCAAAGAAGAGCTACAAATTTCTCCCACTACCTATGTTTGCAGTCCAACGGTAGTTAAAGGAATTGAAAACAACCCAAACTGCATCATTGACGATATATATCACCGAGTAGAAACCAGTCAATGTCTCCTACGAAGACATCGCATCCAGTCCATTATTTGGAAACAATTGTACATGGAAAACACCTGGCTATTTGTAGTCAGTAAGCCAACCCGCATAGCAATCACTTGTAGTGGAAACAGGGAAGAAGTCACCGTCAACACTACAGGTGTCATTCAAATTTCATCGGATTGCATCATCCAAACTGCGAGGAATACATTAACCCCAAGGCACAACAGAAAATACAAGATCCTGGCTGGATACTCCAAGGCTATCAGTATCAATATTACCAACCCAATCACAACAAACTCATTTTCAGAAATCGCAGAGGAACCTGTACTAACTCAGTCAGACCACTTCGAAGACCTACAAGCATCGCAGTTAGATTTCCAGGAGCATATAAAAAACTTCACCTGGAAAGCCATCCGACATCATTCTCACCTGTCTATTGGGGTCACAGGCAGCCTTTTGGGAACCGCTGCCCTACTAGGAGCTATCTACTACATTCGGCAACGAATAACACGAAGGAAGCCACCACCCGCACAACCCCAGGCAGAAGAATATCCTCTCAAAACGCTCAATCTCGAAGAAACAATATAATTTATCGGTTTGCTTTTTTGTGGCTTAAAATTGGCAATATGTTTAATCTTGTCTTTAACAGATTAACCAGATATAAATTTATAATTATTCATTTAAATTGTACGAAACATTCTAAAAGTTAAAAGCCACCAAAAACGCAATATTGCATTATGCAAGCGCAGCGACCTACTCACAGTCAAGTTTAAACACCTCGCAGTCGCCGCTCAGCATTTTTACACGGCTTCGCGTACACAATTACGCAAGGCCGTGACAAGGTTTAAATGCCTACAATCGCAGCTCAGCATAAAAGACGCTCGAGTTCATGGAGTCCATATCATATCACGGAAGCAAAACCGCTGAGTATTGTTTTGCAATACTAGTAAATTAACCTACTGAATATAATACATTGCACCTGTTATTAGAAATGAACTTTGTATATTACTATGATCTAAGCAAATTTGTTTGTATATATAGAACAATTATTTTTGTAATAAACCAGTCTGCATTTACTTGTTAGATTCACTTACTGCGTCGCTGTGGGTCCAAGCCTATAAATAATTAAGGGATGTGAGGCTGCATCTCACACAGTGACGAATTATCATCCCGTTAAGTGGCATGACTAAGCTGTCTTAAAGCGGAAACTGCTGTCTCAGTTCTGCGCTTAACATAAGGGATGGAACCAGCAAAATAACGTAACGGACGCCTGATTTCCACAGCCTCCAGGCGATTCTGTTCACACTCTTAGAACCTTACCTAAAAAAAGGGCACACGTTATACATTGATAATTGGTATAACAACCCCAATATTTTGAGAACTCTTCACTCAGAAAAAACAAATGCTTGTGGCACAGTCCGAAAAACCAGAAAGAATATGCCATCAATAGACGTAAAATTGGCCAAAGGAGAACAAACATTTAAATCTTCCGAGGAGTTGCTATGTGTCAAGTGGTGTGACAAACGTGAAATTTTCATGCTTACCTCTAAACATCAGCCAACAATGGAAGACATTGGGAAAAAAAATCGAGTTGATGGTCGAACAGTATATAAACCAACTTGTGTCGTGGACTATAATAAGCACATGGGTGCAGTTGATAAGACGGACATGCTCTTAAGTTCTATTGAAACTGTAAGAAAAACGAGAAAATGGTATAGGAAGGTATTCTTCCACATTTTAGATCTATGCATTTTGAATTCCTGTGCTTTATACAAAACTGCAACCAAGAAAAAAATTAAGATTGCCGATTTTCAGTTGGATCTGACGAGAGAAATGTTAGAAAAATATTATGACCCCACCGTTACCAAGAGAAATTCTGGCGGAGGTAATAACTAATACAGCTGCAGTTATATACATGGGGTGACCGTTAAATTCTCTGTTTTTTTAGGAAGGCGACAACTGGATCAAAATCCGTTAAGGTTGACAGGGCGGCATTTTCCAGAAACTATACCAGCAACTACACACCGTACCAATCCCACAAAAAGATGCTTCGTATGTTCGCAGCAGAAAAAAAGGAAAGAGACAAGGTATATGTGTAAAGAATGCTATACGCCACTTTGTGTACAGCCTTGTTTCAAGATTTTCCATACAAAGAAGATACTTTCACAGTAATTATTTATTTTTCCAAAATCGCATTGCACCAGTTTCCTTTTTTATTTTAAGAAGTTTATTTTTGTTTATAACCTTAGTTTAAGAAGTTTACTATTTGTTTAAGGTAATGTTCTTTGATACTACTTATTAATAAAAAATTCAGATTGTAATGTAGATTCTTTTCTTTTCATCAAAAACCCATCTGTGAGTATACTCGTCTTGAGCAGTACGTGCCAAGAAAAGTGGTGGCGAGATAACTCGCGCCACCAGGGGATAGTTTGTTCTAAACCCAGTTGAGCAGTCAAAGGGTTAAGGACATTATACTATTTAACGCGCCCGGACATCTCGATGCTTTTATTAACCTTGATTTCATTCCTTGTGTGTAATTTAAGTTTTCAGAGATTAATGTTCCTAAGAAAGTAAACTCCTTAACTCGTTCTATTCTCAAATCTTAATATTACGCCATTATTATTGATTTCTTCATTTTTTCCATTACTTCTTTGTTAAAGCTGCTGAATAGTGTCCAGTGGAAGTTGAAGAATGGATTTTTTTTTAAATATGGCCACAGAAGAAAATCACAGGGAGTTAAGTTACAAGACCTCGGGGGCCACACTGTAGACATGTTTTGACTAATAACTCTGTTTTTGTAAAACTCTCCAAGTAAATTTATGCCCCACCTTATTGAAAGTACGTAACCCTTTTGTAATTCATTGTCACGTAACTCTTCAAAAAACGGCGACAAAATTTCAGTATGAAATGGTTGTGCATTTAGAAAACCTAAAATTTGAACTATTAAAATAAAATTAAATCGTTTTGCTGCACTCAATTACCTTAAAAAAATATAGGACCTATAACTCTTCTTTTACTAATTGCAGCCCAAACCCCGGTTTTTTGTGGGTGAAGCGGTTCTTCAACATAAAAATTGGGATTCTCAGCGCTCCACATCCTCATACTTTGTGAATTAATATAGCCAGATAAATAAAAGTATGCCTCATCAGTAAAGAAAGTTTTCTCAAACGCATTATCGTTATTTCCTAAATTATTGATAAAGCAGTTACAAAATTCCAATCTAACCGGAGGATCGTTTGGCAGCAGTTTCTGATACACTTGCAACCGGTAAGGAAAATAATGCAAATTGCTTCTTAATATCTTATGAGATGTTGAATATGAAACATTTAATTGCTGTCCTAAATGGCGAACAGATACGTGTGGTTGTTCTTGCACAATTTGTCTCGCATTGTTAACTACTTCTTCAGTGCGTATGTTGCAAATAGTATGTATCATTTTTAGGTCGTGGGCCAAAAGGTTTAATTTCAAAATTGTTCCGCCCCATAATATTTCTAATAGTTCTTTCAGATATCTAAAACAGTACAAAGCCGAAAATTAAAGCAACAATTAAGTTTTATGCATAAATACTTGCATCCCAAAAGTCACTATAAGCCGGGCAAAGATTTCAGTTTCACTGAGATCGGGCCTGTCGGCTTTATAATGCCTGTAAGCCTTTGTAATTTGTAGTTTTGTGTCACCTTTAATGACTTTTGGCATACTTACTTTAGTACTACAATTTGTTGACAGATAGATATCCATGACGCCGATGTCCATACATATTATGCCTAGTGGCAAACAAAGTATGAAAGGACTGGCAACATTGCATGTTTAACCTCAAAATGTCAAATTAGACACTTTCGTGAGCCTCCTGTACATAACAGCTGCTTCTGACAAAGTGTCAGAAAGAGTTTCTAGGGAGTTTTAGTTTTATTAAACATAAAAACAAAATTCCATGTCTACCTACTTGGCAAATAACTATTGAACGGTTTATAGGTACTATTTTCGTTGACCGTTTGTTAATTTCAATATTAATGAATTATTTTTCCTACAAAAAGAATGTATTAATAGACATCATTAATACACTCTTTTTCATTAACTGTTTTTGTGATTTTGACGTTTTGATGATATTTTGCATGGAGGTTATAAGCCGTTCACGACCTTTTTGGGACAGAGTTGGCTATGATTTTTTCTTTTCATGTTGGACTTACTGATTCGATGATGTAGCGCATGCAACTTTTTTTTCTGTCAGTGTCTGTTCGACATTTTGTTGCCACCACATTGCCAGATTTATTATTTTAATATTCGTAAGAAAATAAATGATTTATCAAATGTGTAAAAATAATTTTAATTTCCGTCAAAGGAAAAGCCAAAATGCCCAAAATAATTTTGTTACAACAAAAAATTTCCACTAAACGATGCTACTTCCAATTTAAGAAGGACAGACCACATTTAAAAGAAAGCGAGTCGATGTGGAGACTAGAGAATATCCGGCAACAATGTACCTATTCAGAAAATATAACCTTAAACTGAAAACAACCTAACCTAACACAAAAATTGTCAATTTCCATGAGGGAGTTTAGTTGCAACAGAGGTACTGCCAACAAAATTACTAGATGGTCATAGCCTCACCTGACCCAAAAAGATCGTGAACGGCTTATAGTTGTATTAATCAAATTTTTCGCCACAAAAAAGATTTTGCGTCAACGAAAAAATTTTGTAATCAACTCGTTTGTTAATGGGCGATTAATAATCTCCTTCATTAACACACTTGTTGGTTAAATAACTATTAATTGTCGGACCCAGCGAAAAACCAAAACGGTGATATTACGTTGTCAAGAGTATAATCGCTGATCTATACATTGTAACTATGTAACTATGATAAATAGAAATTTTCTATTGGCTTACTATGTAATGACTTATATAATCATATTTATACCCATTCACAGTAACGTGATAATCTAGTGACTTTACGTATGTCTATTCTTAAAAATGCAATTTTAGGGTAATAAATGACATGATGTTTTGTAAGTTATCATGACATCTGCCAATTTCTAAAGTAAGGTTGCTACGGGTTTTTGTCTCTTATATGAAATTAATAGATATTAACGATACAAGTTTGATAATGAGCATCCTAACGAAACGAGTTTGATTGCCAAAACGAGGCGGATAGCCGAGTTTTACCTCAATCAAACGAGTCTTGTTAAGTGCCATAAGCAAACGTGTATTGTTCAATATTTTATCTTCATCAATAAATTTTGGTTCAATGGTTTTTTTTAATAGAAAAAAGGTGCGATAATAGTGTACGTGGAGAAGACTACTGTGTTTTATTGCTTCGCCTCTTAATGATACTAAAATTAATTTGGTGAAGAGTCTATAATAACACCGATGAAGATAAATTGACTTTACATGTTAAAGAAAAGATAATGTGTCATAAAATGTAAATATAATAAAGATATGCCGGCTGCACACCTACTGCATATAGCAAATTTTACGTCAATTTGTCAATTTCTGTTCATGCATATTCTATCTTCCTAAAAAATGCAATATAAACATGAAACAATTTTTTGGCTCCGCTTAATTGTTTCGCCATTTACCAAATTATTTCACGCCTAACCTGTATATTTTTATTTGAATTATAATCCCTTGCATTTCTAATTCTTAAGTTTTCCCAAACCAGCGCATTTTGTACCTGGATTGAGTTGCTATCATTAGCATGGTGCACTTTTGACCCGCGCTATCTGTTATCGCAGGCCGTTGCAATGCGAGCTTTCCTTTGGAAGCGAATTTTTCGTCCCGGGCACTTATTCTTCTTGCCTCGGCCCTCCGTGTTTGGGGGGCTGAGGGTCGATTTTATAAGTCAAATTACGTGCGCTCAACCAATTTTTATGAGCATTGTGTTTCCAAGTGCTGACTATAATCAGGTACGATGGCGTTTTTCTGTTTTCCCATATTAATTGCATTCTTTTAGCTCTTGGATTGACGGTTTTATCCGACAATTTGGTCTGGGAAGCAAGGTCGCCGTCCGATATTATATTCGAAACCTGCTGGCGTCCTGCCTTGATCCTGCATTTTGGGGGTGACTTCCCTTAAAGTACCCATGCATCCACGGTGGTGTGTAGCAGCTTACGATCAGCGTTTGTTTGACCGCAGTTTGTGGAAGTTAGAGGTTAGTGTTACAAGCTAATTCGGACCGTATTAAAAGTGAATGGTCTCCCGGCCTTCAAGCTAATTTGGACTGCTATTCCGGGATTAATATTATATTAAATTATCTTCAATACTACATGTCCAATGGCTTCTTTATCTCAATAACTTACACAAAAAATATAATCTGACAGATTAGAAACGTCAAATTCTAAAATAAATTTTTTTAATCGACATGCCTTTTTTCGAATTTCTTCCATTTCATTTATTTTACTAAAGATGAACAATTACAGACAAAAGTCACATGACTCCGAATGGGTATAATTTTGAATATAAAAAATACATGGATGCGATTAGCTAGCTCTTATGACAGTTTCTATGGTAATATTACATTACACAAACTTCTAGATAGTGAATCTCGTTGTTCTAACCCTTTATTGGTTTAAAATTTGTTGGTTTGTTATTAAATGCAGCATGGGAATGCCGTTCTTTTCACAGTACTAACTCGACTAGTTCTTGTGAATATTTTATGTTAACTAATTTTTTACTTTTAGCCTAACATGTAGATTTATTTAAGTTATAAATTGGTATTGTGTGAAATTGTATGTTCGTGCATTCATATTTTTCTTCTGGGGAACACATCTATTATTTTCATATTATTGCTTCTCCTTTTATTTACTGCACTACCACATTTTATAACCATTCCTTATGCATTTGGGATGTTTTCCAAATGATGAAATTTTTTTCATAAGTATTTTCTTCACATTTTAACACTTCTGTTGGAAGCTATCCCCAAATTCTTGTTATTTTTCATTCTTTAAATAACTACTTCCATTTACTACAGTGTGGGAAGTAAAAGCTCTTAAATTTCTTATTTTTCTAATATTCTTGACACTTACGTTAACTTTTCTTTTTTATTATTAGTTATATTTTAGAATCAGCTACCTATACACAGAAGTGCTGTTTAATATCATTAATCACTATATTGGCATAGAGTTCAGTTCTAAAGAAGTTCTCATTCGCTGGATTCTTCTTCAATAAGCAGATCTTGTGGTAGTTTTCACTTCCACCATCTGTGGAGGTATCTATTTCCCAGTTCATAAGCAACCACACCCGGACACTCAATTTATTGTTAAATGTTCTAATACACTTTTTAATAAATGTTTGTACAGGGTGATTCTTGACTTATACGCATAATTGCAAGGACTGATAGTTCGTGATGTGTAGTGATGGGTAATTAACAAAGTGTAGTAAAAGCTTTGTATTAACGGAGATAACGAATTAATTATGTTGAGATTGGGGAACTAGTAAAATATAAAATCATCGCATTTATCTTGAGTTGTATCTGTTACTTTCCGTCACTAGTTGTCAAATTGAGGCTTCTTTTATTCGTAAAAGAAAAATTATGGCACCTAACTTCACCAACGCAGAACTCATGGACATGGTATTTACTTATGGGGAAATACACCAAAATTCAGTAGCTGCAGCTCGGCTTTATGCGCAAAGGTTTCCTCAAAGATATCATCCGGGTTGACAAGACTTTTCTACGTGTTGTCCAGTACCTACGTGTGGTGCAGCATGGATTCCAAACGCTCAGGTGTTCATCAAAAACGAAGGAAATCACTTCAAACAATTGTTGATACTCCAGTTTAAGTTACATAATTAATTCGTTATCTCCGTCAATAAAATAGTATATTACATACCGAGGTGGGAAGTGTTTCATTACTGTCGAGAGATTAGGTAGTTTACCGAGACGCGTAGCGTCGAGGTTAACTTTATCTCGAGACAGAGATGAAACTTTCCACCGTGGTATGTATACTATTTTATTTGCAAACATCTAATTTTAAAAATAACTACAATTGAATTCTGAATAATAGATATCTTGATGTAGCTAATATTTTTGTTACCATGAAAACAACCCACTCAATGTTTTGTTACCATGGAAACACCCCACTCTTCAGGTATGTAATATTTTTCGGGGTATGTAATAATTTCCTGGCTAGTTTCAAGTAATCATCTAGTTCCCAGCTGTTGTCATGTCATGAAATTGACACATTACAATGTGATTGCGAATAATAGTATATTACATACCGAGGTGGGAAGGGGTTCATGTGTCAATTTCATGACATGACAACAGCTGGGAACTAGATGATTACTTGAAACTAGCCAGGAAATTATTACATACCCCGAAAAATATTACATACCTGAAGAGTGGGGTGTTTCCATGGTAACAAAACATTGAGTGAGTTGTTTTAATGGTAACAAAAATATTAGCTACACCAAGATATCTATTATTCAAAATTCAATTGTAGTTATTTTTAAAATTAGATGATTGCAAATAAAATAGTATACATACCACGGTGGAAAGTTTCATCCCTGTCTCGAGATAAAGTTAACCTCGACGCTACGTGTCTCGGTAAACTACCTAATCTCTCGACAGTAATGAACCCCTTCCCACCTCGGTATGTAATATACTATTATTCGCAATCACATTGTAATGTGTCAATTTCATGACATGACAACAGCTGGGAACTAGATGATTACTTGAAACTAGCCAGGAAATTATTACATACCCCGAAAAATATTACATACCTGAAGAGTGGGATGTTTCCGTGGTAACAAAACATTGAGTGGGTTGTTTTCATGGTAACAAAAATATTAGCTACATCAAGATATCTATTATTCAGAATTCAATTGTAGTTATTTTTAAAATTAGATGATTGCAAATAAAATAGTATACATACCACGGTGGAAAGTTTCATCTCTGTCTCGAGATAAAGTTAACCTTGACGCTACGCGTCTCGGTAAACTACCTAATCTCTCGACAGTAATGAAACACTTCCCACCTCGGTATGTAATATACTATTATTCGCAATCACATTGAAATGTGTCAATTTCATGACATGACAACAGCTGGGAACTAGATGATTACTTGAAACTAGCCAGGAAATTATTACATACCCCGAAAAATATTACATACCTGAAGAGTGGGGTGTTTCCATGGTAACAAAACATTGAGTGAGTTGTTTTAATGGTAACAAAAATATTAGCTACACCAAGATATCTATTATTCAAAATTCAATTGTAGTTATTTTTAAAATTAGATGATTGCAAATAAAATAGTATACATACCACGGTGGAAAGTTTCATCCCTGTCTCGAGATAAAGTTAACCTCGACGCTACGCGTCTCGGTAAACTACCTAATCTCTCGACAGTAATGAACCCCTTCCCACCTCGGTATGTAATATACTATTACTAAACTTTTTTGATTACCCATCACTACACATCATGAAATATCATTCCTCACAATTATGCATATAAGTTAAGAATCACCCAGTATGATAGGAATTTGTAGTTCCTTAAGTAACTTATAGTCCAGTCTGTAGGGACAAAAAAGGCCTTTGCCTTACAAAAAATGGAGTATGAACGGTTTTTATATATGTTGTTCAGGTCGGAATCCTAATGAAAAATCCAAGTTTTCGACCTTGGAGGGGCGCCGCGCGAGCAGCCATCTTGGATTAAAGGTGCTAAAAACTGGTTTTATCCAAATAGCTCCGCAGCGGTTGATCAAACGTCAAAAAAGTTCAATATAAAGTTAAAGGAGACAAGATTGTTGACATTTTTTGTATATTAATTTTTGTTGTAAGTGTAATATGTAACGAGTTACAGCAGCTGAAAGTTGAACATTTCACCAAAATATCTTAAACTTTATTTTTGTTGATACATTTTGTAAGAACAACTTACACTATATTGTTTGTAATATTTTTTACATCAGAATAACGTTCTATAGAGAAATCCAAAGTATGATCAAAAATTATTTTCATCTAGTATGGCTATGGAATAATTCTTAATATATAAACGCAACTATAAGTCACTTATATTCTCGCACATACAGTCGTTGTTTTTGATGGATATCCGTTTGATGGCGACAAAAAAATACCAAGACTGCAGAAAGGGTTCTCCGATCGAAAAAGCAAATATCTGCGGATGTTATTTTGGATGAAACAACGCCGGTTCTAGTTTCCCAAGAACGATTTCTAGCAAACGAAAAGAATAAAGTCCGTCTGCTTTCGATGCTGTAAAAACATACGAACATTACTGTATTACAGTTAAGCAGGCTGAAGAAGATGGTGATGTGTTGATTGTCAACACGACGATTTCTTTGTGCTCAAAATTTGATGCAGTTTTCGCCATTGGAGAAGACGTCGATCTTCTAGTTCTGCTGACGATATTAGCAACATCTACCTTCGCAAACCTATGAGAGGCAAAATTGTCGAAAGAGTGTATGCTGCAAATAGTTTCAAATATGAAAAAGCAGCTGAGAACCTTTTTGTTTCTCCATGCGTTTAGTGGCTGCGACACAACGTCGTCCGTGTACAACCAAGGAAAAAGTTTGTTTTCGCTTGTCCAGAAAAGCACAAGATTCAATGACATTATAGGCATATTCAAACATCACGATGCCAAACCAGATGATATCGCAGATGTTGAAGCACGCTTTCTCGTTGCTTTGGTGGCTACATGGAAGAAAATACCTTGAAAGAAGTCCGTTACCAACAAGATCAAGTGCAAGAAACACATTTAATTTTGCTTCTTTGCCACCAACGAAGGACGCTGCACGGTATCACGCATTTAGGACCAGGTCCAACAGTGGTATGGAATTGAAATGATGCACAGGACTGGGGCTGGAAAGTTGGCACGAATGGGCTCACTCCAGTAAATGACAGAGAATCCATCACCCGAAACTTTATTAAAATTAATTTCATGCCATTGTAAAAAAGGATGCGGCGTGTGGGATGAAGTGCTCTATTCTGTGTAGATTCTGTAATGGCCAATCATGCGAAAATGCACCAGAAGTTCACACCGAGAGTGGGGACGAAGATGAGGACATTTCATCAATGGAAGTCCCAAGTCTCAGGAGCAATGGCTTCGAAGATAACATTGAGAATAAAGAATCTTATGAAGACGTCAACATCTACCGACCGGGGCCTACAAAAATTTTTAAAAAACTAAATAATATAATCGCGAACATGAAACATCACTAAACTGGAGCATCTGTGGATTAGGCCTACTGGGATACCACAATAAAAAAAGCGCCATTAACTCTACCTCATGGTGGTGTGGAAATGAGTTTACTATATGTTGATAAACATCAAATTATTATAACTACATAACGAATAGCCAGAAATAATACAAGAGAAATTTTAAACAATGAGAAATTACATTATTTTTTTAGAGAAATGTTCATCTTTCCACCGCTGTAACTCCTTTCATATTAGACTTACAAAAAATAGTTATATACAAAAAATGTCAAGAATCTTGTCTTCTTTAACTTTGAATTAAACTTTTTTGGCGTAGGATTAACCGTTGCGGAGTCATCTGGAAAAATCCAGTTTTTAGCACCTTTAATCCAAGATGGCTGCTCGCGCGGCGCCCCACCAAGGTCGAAAACTTGGATTTTTCATCAGGATCCCGACCTGAACAACATATATAAAAACCGTTCATACTCCATTTTTTGTAAGGCAAAAACCCCTACTGACTGGACTATTAGTAATATGTATTAATGTATAATAATGTAAAAATGTAAATGCACTGAAAGACAAAACAAAGTGGAACAGTTAGTTTCTTAAGTTATCTTAAAAATAAGTGGATGTGTCTTGAAATGCTTATTTGCTTATCTAATTTAACAATATACACTATTTTCAGTCTTCATTTTGATATTGAATTCGAAATTCCTTTAAATTTTAACAAAAATGTGAACACAATCTAGTAGATGTATGTGCATATTTTGTTAATTTATTGTTTTCGTTGTTGTTTCGTGTTGCATCCGTCAGTTTATGTCAAACGTATGAATATGAATTTTCCACTGTTATGCTTAATTTGGTTAATGTTAATTTTGGAGAATCTATATACTGTTTGAGGCTTTCGGGGTTACTCGAATTATTCTTGTTAACATAGAATTTCGTCTTAAGACCGTGTAGTATTTGCGGATCAACACCCAGTATTCTCTGGCTTAATGTGCCTTGCCTCTTGTGAACTCGAACAAAGATTGTTCAATTCGGTGTTTAATTTGTTTAATATCGCTAATTTCTTGTTTCCTATTGATAGTTTGCAGGTTCAACAATTTTCTTTTTTTTTCCTATACAGATTTTACTACACATCTTGCATCTTTACATTTTTCTCATTTTCCTCTGCTTGTTCTCACCATCAAACCTCATGCTTTAGTTTTGCATTAGCTGATATTCACGATTTTCTCTGTGACTTTCTAATTTCTTTTTTATTCTCTATGCTTGCTTCAACTTTCTTCAGATTTTGTATATTTATTTTGATATTTTAAAAATGCAATTCTTGTTAACTGTAGAGAGCACACACAGCATGTACTGTGGCAATAAATAACCCCTGTGAAAAAAGCTGAAAGCTGCAGAGCATAAATCCTAGAAAAAAATCTCTGGTGTATTTGATGACCATCTTATAGCAACAGAGATGCCAGCAATTAACAATGTCTGTAACGCGCCTTGCAGCATTCAGACACTGTAGGGCAATGAAAAGGATTTCCATCTTACAGACGAATATTCATCTAGAAAAGGGTCGAAGACCATAAAACCCCCGAGGACACAAAAACTTCGTTGGCGCAATCAGAAGAATGAACACCCGAGTAAGAGAGGAGGAAGGCCATAAATTCCTTAGCTGATGCAAAACCTTCGGAGACACAATGGCAGTTAGCATTTTTTATGTAAAAAGATTCCAACCCATGCCTATTACTGGTCTATATTTGTCTTCTACTCCCATGCACGTCTACTATTACAGTTTTCATGTCCATATTTGAATTGTCATCATACAAGCTATTTTCTGTTGTTAACACTAGTCTGCTACATTCATGTGAGTTTGCTCAAATGTATTCATTGTGTCTACTAGACATTGAATTATTCTTCTATATTCTTGGATTCACTTTTTTATTTGTATTATAGTTATACTAAAACGCAGATTTTTCACAGCTGTTATCCACTAAATCAAGAGCTTCTGTAGTATATCATTTTTTAGATGATTTTAAAGAAACCAGATGAAATATCAAAAAACATACGCCCATTCCTAACTGTTAGAAAATGTTCATAAAAAACATGAAAATTTGTCTACAATTGTAACTGGCTAGGTTTAAAAATTAAAATAGTTACATTTACTTATATTACGATCACTACCGTCGTTTAAATAGTATTTCAATTTAAATTTATTGACACCGCATGTCATAATCAAAGAAATAGCACATTCTATAGATAGGCCACAACATTTTTTGCCTACCCCATCAAACTGCCAGTCCGACGTGATTTTACAATAAAACTTACACAAGCACCAGCCAAGATTTCGCCGTACAAAGCAATGTTTCCTTTCTTGTCGTACAGTTTATCTCTTACAAAATCATTGACCTGTAAAAATCAAGCATAATAACTGTTGGATAATAATTTTTGCAATGTTACCGTCAACTTTATGGCCTTTTCTGGTGCGACGCCCATTAATTGAGGCACTAACCCCCTGTATAAGCCCAGAATACCTTCATGCCGAATCACCTTCTTGAAGCAATCCATGCTGTTTCTATACATCAATTCCCCAATAAACGAGCCTGATCTCTGATTCTGCATTCTAGTCTTTACCAAGTCGATTGGATAGACGGCAGTAGCACCGACAGCTACAATGCATTGCGTTAAACTAATAAAACTAATAATTAGAATTTGCAATTTGTCGTACCTCCTGCAATTGAACCTAAAGTAAACCGATACATGCTTTCGAGAATCGAAATGAATACACTTCTTTCATCTGGGCTCTAAAGGGATGAAAACCATTAATGTTCAGTTACAAAAGATAATGTAGTGCGTCAACAGCAAGATACTTACCGAAACGGCTTTAAGCTCGGCTAATCTCATAGTAATTTGCTTAAAATATTGTTCTGGAGCAATAGCACTCAAGTCAGTGTAAATTATCCTCCTAAAATGCAAAACGTTACAAAACCGCAAAATCTAGGGATAATAAGGGCACCAACCCATCCCATATTCCATTACCTTCCACAGACAAGAGTCTAAGAAGCAGCATGCACATAAACAGATATTAGCAGCGGAACGGTTATGAACTCAGCAATTAGTCTTTGTGAAGAATATTTACCCAGTTTGGTGCAAAATATCACATAATTGAAAAAGAATATCAACTTCTAAAGGCGTCATTTGCGACATCGCTTGTGCTGAATGCATGAACTCCTCTTTGGTCACTTCCTGCTGTCGATTGCCGGTGGTGCAGTTGAGATATATGCGTTTCACTAACTCCATATTGTTTAAAAGCGCATTAAATGCTATGAAATATGGGAAACTAACTCTTCTGCCACTCTGGCCTCCACTCGCAGCCTGCATATTAAATTACTCTTGAAGTCATGCTATTAAAACACCTTAAATTAATTTATACTCTAGTTTTAGTTCTTACTCGTAAGAAAATTATAAACCTCTGTTTATTACTAAGAATTATGCAAATATGAAGAACTTGTACTATTTACACACATAGAGATAGGTTACACATTTCTTTAAAGTTAATATTAAAAATTGAGTTATATTTTACTTTCTACTATATTCATAATTGCTTTTCCTGCTTTATGAAATGATACTCAAAAATAGTTTTCTGAAACTTTGTATATATGTGTGTTAACTAATCATGCCTCTCTATAAGTACATCAAACTACTTTTTCTACTGTACGTAATTAACACATAAATTTTATTTGCAATTGAGAGGCTTAAAAAATTGGTGGAAGTCCTACTTTGAATATTCAAAGCTTGTAGTTATTTGGTTTAAAATGAAAGCAAGTGACTTTGTATTTTATCATTAATGAACACAAAACGTTGTTATTAATGGATTCTATTTTTGAATGGGTTAATTTAGTGAGAGTAAATCTAGGATTTACAAAACATGTATCAGACCCATCCTTACGTACGCCGCCGAAACTAGGGCTGACACCTGAATAACAAAAAGGGCTTTAAGAACATGCGAAATGAAGATACTGCGATCCATATGTGGGAAAACCCTGCTAGACCACGTAAGAAATGATGAAATAAGAACAACATGCCATGTTGAAGACATAGTAAAATGGACAAGGAAAAGACGAAGGATGTGGAACGAGCACATTAATCGCATGGCGGATAACAGATTGGCAAAAATAGTAAGGAATGGAAAGCCAAACACAAGAAGACCACCCGGCAGACCTCCGAAATGCTGGCGGGACAGCTGGCAGTCGATATCTCACGAAAACAGACGTCAATGATACCAAAGGAACAGGTCCAGGACCTAATTAAGAAGTCGAAGAAGAAGAAGAAGATTTAGTGTATATATGTGAAATCACAAAATATATAAACAGTTTTAATAGTCATGAGGTCACAAAAAAATACCTTCACAGGGATGTTATTTTTAAAAGTATGAGAGGAGTTATCTCCAAATCACAGGAGGATTCCGTAAATGTAATTTTTCCTGACGTTACCTGGAAAGCTTAAAGCATTTAAAACAATGCAATACCTTCAATGGTTGTAGCAAGAAATCATGATGTAGTAGTAGGTACAAAACATAAATATGTACACCTACGGATGGGGCCATAATTATAAAGATTTGTGGAGACTAGTGTGAACATACGGACATGCAAGACAATAAATTGCTCTTTTGTAGTATAATGCACCTTGATTTCTTTTTAAAGGTAGAATACTTCTGTATAGTAACAAAGCGAACTAATATATGCATATACACTTGATTTCGTCCCGAAAACATTGTTTATCCGCAAACGTCACAAAAGTCACAACTTATGTGTCTTTATTGAGAAGGTAAAAGTGTCACTTTATCTGCCTAACCACACAAAATCGTTGCTCTCTTTCTTTCTTTCTATGTTTGTTTGCTATCTCCGAAGATACTGTACCGATTAAATTGTATGATGGCTTAAAATTTTGTTAATTTTTAGACTTAGATCGTACGCCGGTTTTTATTTTCAAAAAGAGTACGAAAAAGTTTTAATTTAAATAAACCTTTAAGCAGCGGATCGGAGCATCTGTCGCCGTGGGTTATGGTGTGACAGCTGCTGTGGCCGTGTGCTATTAGTTCCGGTGATTCAGTATGTTCATATATCATTACAGTAGCGCGTTATTTGAACAGCAGAGGTTGGCGCAGAGGTACAGTGCTCGCCTGTCACCCGGGTGGCCTGAGTTCGATTCCCGGCCGATGCATCCTCTTTTTTTAAATTTATATTAATGAAATTTACCTGAATACGTTTGCGGATAAAATAGTATATGTTATTCGGAGTAAAAGTGACTTTGTGTGGTTTAGCTGAATTATTTGCCTCACTAACGTTCGGCTAAATAAACTTCAGCTTCGCCACATAAAGTATCACTTTTACTCCTAATAACATAATCTACTATTATTGGAACAACTACTGTTTTTTTTCTTTTAGCAAAAAATCACAATCTTATACATCCAAATTAGTAAAAACTCATTGCCTTGCAAATTCCTATCATCACCTACTTCACAGTAGAGTACATCAAGGTGCCTGCTGTGAAAACTCAGTTTTCATGCATGTCCCTATGTTCGCACAAGCTGCTACCAATCGGTATATAACAGCAATAAGATAAAATGCACTGCTTGAGTAAGAAAGAGATGATGAAAAAATATTTTAGTAGGCATGTTCAATTGACATATGTCATAATTAAAATGAGCGTCATGCCTACTTGAATATTTGCTACTACGTTTATATTTTTTTACTTCAGCAATATTGTTATTTTCTTGTTCAAGTTATCTCATTGTTGTTATAAGGAAGATCAAAAATTAACTTGATCGTGGGAGCTATTGATTACAATCAAACTTGTCTAGTCTGGAGCATGCTTTTTGTTGACATAAAACTATCAAAATTTTTTGAAGTTTGATATTCACTTTTGACATCTTGTTTAACTCATATGTATCGAGAGATCCAAAAAAAAGCTGTTCCTCAGCGGGCTGTGGAAGTTCAACGTATGAAGAATATGTTGGTGACACTGTACGTCAATGTCAAATTCGAGGTTATGAGGTTAGTTTTTCCGTCAGTTTTGACATAAAATGACGCAAATCCTAACCTGCTAACCTCGAATTTGACATTGACGTACAGTGTCACCAACATATTATTCATACGTTGAATTTCCACAGCCCGCTGAGGAACAGTTTTTTTTGGATCTCTCGATATTATACATATATTGCTAGTAGCGCCTGGAAACAGCCGAAAACATTACGGCGCCGACATAGTCTCACTCTGAGTATTACGCGTCTTGTGTGCATGCTTGAGAATTCGAACTCCGCCTTTAGAAGCAAATTTTAAACTTGACCGAGAGGTTCACTTGACCGAGAGGTTCACTTCCCCACCGCGTGGACGACGCGCTTCACACAGCTCACCATATACAGGGTGTCCCTGAAAAGGAGGTCAATCCGTTAACCACATATTCCTTGAGCAAAAATATGACGATTTAACTCAACTTACCTATATACAAAGTTGCTTAGTTTAGCCACTAGAGGGCTTTAAAAACGTATAACTTTTTAAAAAATTTTCAAATAAATCGAAAAATCTTTGACAGATTTTATTCATTTTTTGGCCATGTGTTTGTACCAGTAAACCACAGCTTTTTGAAGAATAAACCCTATTTTCTAAAATTACAGGGTGTTTAAAAACTTCATCACAATAAATTATCCAGCCATATTTTTTAATCCCCTGTATAATCACTACCAATTTTTTTTCTGAATAGTTATTTTAATTTAGAAGCTATTTTATCTCTTAGAAAATTTTAGATGGGTCAACGGTTTAGCCACAAAAAAATATTTTCTAAATTTCTACAAGCCTGAATCAGTAATGTAACGTAAAACTAGCCTTGTAGGGACGTACAAAATATTTTTTTGGCTAAACCGTTCACCCAACTAAAATTTTGTAAGAGAGGAAATAGATAAATTAAAGTAACTACTCAGAAAAAAAAATTGGTAGTGATTATACAGGGGGTTGAAAATGATTAACTTTTAAAAAAAATTTAACCCCCTGTATAATCACTACCAATTTTTTTCTGAATAGTCACTTTAATTTAGAAGCTATTTCCTCTCTTACAAAATTTTAGTTGGGTGAACGGTTTAGCAAAAAAAAATATTTTGTAAATCCCTACAAGCCTAGTTTTACGTTACAATTACTGATTCAGGCTTATAGAAATTTAGAAAAAAAAATTTTGTGGCTAAACCGTTCGCCCAACTAAAATTTTGTAAGAAAGAAAATAGCTTCTAAATTAAAGTAACTATTCAGAAAAAAATTGGTAGTGATTATACAGTAACCCCCTGGATGGATAATTTATTGTGACGAAGTTTTTAAACACCCTGTAATTTTCGAAATTTATTATTCAAAAAGCTGTGGTTTACTGGTACAAACACATGGCCAAAAAATGAATAAAATCTATCAAAGATTTTTCGACTTATTTGAAAAAATTTTAAAAAGTTTATCGCTTTTAAAGCCCTCTAGCGGCTAAACGAAGCAGCTCTGTATATAGGTAACACGGCCTCCTGGGTTAATGCGAGACTAACGTCTCTAAGCGGCCCGCCGCAATTTTAGTTCAAGGCGTTTTTTATAGTTTATAGAGGCGCTACAGTACGTTGCGCTTGTGCCGTTGGTTGCATACGTCCACGGCCTCCTGGATTAATATCAATCTAGGAAGTCGTGCCTACGTTCTTCTTCTTCTTCTTCTTCCTGTAGCTCCTAAGGAGCGAAGGGCGCCCAAGGGCGTTTCTAAAGCAAGGTGGATGGCAGGGTTGCTAGGCCTGCGCATCGTTGATTTGGTCCGTTGTTGTTGATATTTTTTGTACCAGATTCCTTCATTTATTTTTGTCCTGTGCTATAAATTTAGCTTGTCCCCATGACATGTTCTGTAGTTGTAGGTCCTTTAAAACAGTTCTTTTCCATGTGTCCCTCGGTCTACCTCTCTTTCGTTTTCCTTGCGTATTAAAATCCAGGGCTTGTTTTGTAATGTTACTGTTTGGTTTCCTCAGTGTATGGCCTATCCATTCCCATCGTCTTCTTTTAATTGTTGTTTCAATCATTTCCTCTTCTGAGATTGTCCATAGTTGCTGGTTTGTTATCCTTTCCGGCCAGAATATGTGATGTATATGCCTAAGGCATTTGTTTATAAACACTTGTAACTTATTCACCATTTGTTTATTAATTGACCAAGTTTCCGCAGCACCGTATAACAGTACACTTTTAACATTAGTATTAAAAAGACGTAGCTTTGTTGTTGTTTTGATGTTTTTCGTACTCCAAATTTTCTTTAACATGTTGAATGCAGATTGAGCCAAAGCTATTCTTCTATTTATGTCTTTCTGTGTACCCCCATTAGCGTCCAGCATGCTGCCTAGGTAGCAGAATTTGTTGACCTTTTCTATACTACGTTCACCGAGTGTGATATTTGTTTCCTCTTGGTTTCCTGTTGTAAGTATTTTTGTTTTCTTCGCATTTATTTTTAGTCCGATCTTTTCCGCTTCAGATTTTAGTTTGTCGAGTTTCTTTTGCATTGCCTTTTCATTAGTTGTAAGTAAGCAGATATCGTCTGCACATTCTAGGTCTTCCATTGTAGTGAACAGGTCCCAGTGAATTCCGCTTTTTTGTCTTCTGTGTGTCTCATAACCCAGTCGACTATAATAAGGAAAAGTATTGGAGATAATATGCATCCTTGCCGGACCCCTGTCTTTATGCTAATTTTCTCCGACAGTCTGCCATGATGTTCGACTCTTGCTGCAAAATTTGTATACAGTAATTTGATTATTCTTATAAATTTATCCGGTAGTCCATAGTACTTCAATATCTTCCACATCATCTCCCTTGAGACTGAATCGAACGCTTTCTCAAAGTCGATAAAATTTACCCATATGTTCTCGTTGTTCTCTGATGTTTGTTCTAGGATAATCCTCAGTGTACAGATGTGGTCGATGCATGAACGTCTCTCCCTGAACCCCGCTTGGTTTGCTCTAAGTTTAGGATCTATAGCCGCTTTCATATGTTTTGATATCATCTTAGTCATTATTTTACTTGCTGTTGATAGTAGCATTATGGGTCTGAAGTTTTCGCAGCGAGTTAGGTCGCCCCTTTTCGGTACTTTTATTATCACTCCCTGTGCCCAGTCATCTGGGATGTTTTCGCCTTCCCACACTTTGTTTATTAAAATGTGCATTATCTCAATTGTATGCTCTTTGTCTGCCTTTAATAATTCAGTAGGGATCTCGTCTATGCCTGGCGCTTTTCATTTCGCTCAGTGCTTGTTCAATTTCGTTCTTATTGAACTTTTCTTCACTTATATCTAGTTGTTGGATTATCATATTGCTGTTCACTTCCTGCGTGTTTTCTTTTGCCTTGTCTTGTCCATCTTTCCATCATTTCTTTATCTGTTCTGTAAATTTCTCCGTTTTCTCCTTTGAGTTTCGTTACTGGTTTGTTTTTTCTTCCATTGATCTGTTTTGTAATACTGTATAGAGCCTTCATATCTTTATTGTGAGCTGCTATTTCCGCTTTTTCTGCTAGATTTTCTATATATGTTCGTTTGTCTTGTCTCGCTCTTCTTTTTACTTCTTTGTTCTTGTCTCTGTATTTTCTTTCGAGCTCCTTTCTTCTTTCTTCGCTTTTCATGTTTAGCATTTTAATTTTTATTTCTCATCTTTCTTCGATTGCGTTTATTGTGTCTGGATTTATCCAGGGTTTATTTATTCTTATTGTATATCCGAGCGTCTCTAAGGCTGTCTTCTGGATTGCTTCTTTGTAATTTAACCATAGATTTTCAGCTGACAGGTCTTTTAGATCGTCAATCCTTCCTGTATTTTCTCTCAGTTTCATCTGGAATTTTTTATTCTCCTCTATGACTTTTCGTTTCTCAAGGTTGTATTTGGGTCTCGACGCAATGTGCTTATTATTTTTTAAGCTTATTTTTATCTTTGCTCTGACGAGGTAGTGGTCGGACGCTATGTCAGCACCTCTCATCGCTCTTACATCTCGTAGTGCGTTTTTCCATTTTCGTTCGATCATTATATGATCGATTTGGTTTTTGAATTCTCTACTTGGAGATACCCATGTTGCCTTGTGGATATCTTTGTGTTTGAACAGAGTGCCGCCAATTACTAATCCGTTTATCTTGCAGAATTCAATAAGTTTCGTTCATAGCTCCTAATCCTTGTGTTAGTGTTTGTTATTCGATAACGTAAATAAAAAAAGCACCAGTATATTACAGAAACTTTATTAACCCTTTACAGCCGATGTGCCGTTGATTTGGGCTATGTTTCTCAGCTGATGTGCTGCGAACTGGTACGAGACCGTCTTTAACTATGTACAGTTACTTAACGACTACTTCTTACTTAAAACTACCTGGAGCCGCCCTGCCGCGCTCACCCCTCCCTTACTAGGGTGCATGCCTGGAGGCTCCAACATACCGCCCCCTTTGAAGTCCTTTAGGCTTCGAAACAAGAAGAATTAATAATATTATGTACAATAACGTAATAAAGACTGTATAAAACAATTCCTACACCTAAAGCACAATATACAATGATTCTTACAATTAAACAATATATACCCCTATTACTAATACATAAATCGTTTATGTTCACTCATTTAGAGGCAAAAAGCACAATTTGTTTAAAGGCCTTCGCAACACTCCGCGCACTGTTTTTACCGTTACCACTCTCACTAATTGGTCAGCCCCTGGATGAAGCTCAATTATTCTCCCCAAGAGCCACTGTTGAGGTGGTACGTTGTCCTCTGCCACGATGACCATTCTTCCTATACGAATATCTTCGAGCGCCCTTTGTCGCCACTTGGAACGCTGTTGCAGTTGAAGCAGATATTCTCTATGCCACCTTTTCCAAAAATGTTGCCGAAGTTGCTCCACTCTTTGCCACCGTGAAAGGCAATTTAATTTTAAATGGGTTGTATCGGGTTCCACCATTGTCATCAACGGTTCCCCGATCAAGAAATGACCAGGAGTCAGTGCGGCCAAGTCATTAGGATCAGAGGTCAGCGGGGTGAGGGGTCGGGAATTTAGACAGGCTTCGATTTGGGTAAGGAGAGTGTATAATTCTTCGTATGTTAATAGCGCGTTACCTATAACCCTTTTCAAGTGATATTTCATAGCCTTAACATTTGATTCCCACAAACCCCCCATGTTCGGCGCACGAGGTGCTATGAATTTCCACTCGATATTTTTAGCAGCTAATGTGCTTATCAATTCATTTTGAAAGTTAGAATTTTTAAGAAATTGGGCCAAATCAGCCAATTCGCGTTTGGCTCCTATGAAGGTAGACGCATTATCTGAATATATGCGTGATATATGACCACGTCTTGCGATAAATCGTTTAAGCGCACTTAAAAACGATGCTGATGTTAAATCGCTCACTACCTCCAAATGAACTGCCTTAGTGGCAAAACATACAAATAACGCAATGTAAACCTTTATGGTTCTTTTACCACGTCCGCGACCCTGTTTGGCCAAAATGGGTCCTGCGTAATCAACTCCTGATATTAAAAAAGGACGTGTTAATTGCAACCGATCTTTGGGAAGATCACCCATTTTCTGCACAATAGTACGGGGCTTTGCATGAAAACATCTCATACATTTATGAATGATTTGCCTTATGACACCTTTTGCCGCTATAATCCAATATGTCTGCCTTAATGCCGCTAATGTAGCTTGCGCCCCTGCATGCAATTGACGCTCATGTTCACTGATAATAAGCAATCTGGTCAAGTGATGATTTTTAGGCAGAACTATGGGATGCTTTACATCATTAGATATAGCTGCATTTCTTAGTCGACCACCTACCCTTATTAAGTCATCGTCGCCTACAAAGGGATTTAAAGAAGCTAATGGGCTACATTTGTCCACTACCTCGTTTTTATTTAATTGCCATCTCTCAGCTGCAAATGCCTGCTGTTGTACAATGCGAACTAAAGCAAACGTAGCCTTTTGCAGTTCATTAGATGCCAGCGGTCCTGATTTTGCATCTGTCTTGTTTTTGCAATTTTGAATAAATCTAAAACAGTAGGCTATCACGCGCTGTAGCTTGGAAAAAGATGAAAATTTGTCAATGAACTGCGTCTCTACATTCATTGTTGTAAAGGCTATAACCTTCTTGCGTTTCTCTATAATCTCAACATTCCCTATCTCTAAAGTTGGTTGTTGGTATTCTTGTTTCAACCACGTCGGACCAAAGAACCACGTTCGATCGGTGATTAATTCTCTAGGTAGCAGACCCCTACTAACAACATCTGCAGGGTTATCCCGCGACCTTATATGGCTCCAATTTTCTATTTGTGATAACGACTGAATTTCAGACACCCTATTTGCGACAAAAGTATTTAACGTATTAGGTTCTGTCGCTAACCACGCTAATACAATAGTCGAATCAGTCCAACAATATTCCCTTTTAATGTCTAAATTAAGCGTTTTCTTAACGCTATCCATTAATTTAGCTAACAATAAAGCAGCGCATAGCTCTAGCCGCGGTATTGTGACTGTTTTCCGCGGCGCAACCCTACTTTTGGCACACAATAATTGAGAACTATGTTCATTATTAGTGCCTATTGTCTTAATATATATCGCAGCTCCGAAACCTAATTTTGAGGCATCGCAAAAGCCGTGGATTTCTATTGATTTGAAAGGAAAACACGACACTACTTTACGATTGATTTGTAAATCGTTTAAATAAGACAGTTGACTTAAAAATTCAGTCCACGTCGAATGAATATCCATGGGTACGCTCTCATCCCAAGCTATTTTCAATAACCATAATTTTTGCATTATAATCTTTGCTTTCATCGATACTGGTGCTATAAGACCTAAAGGATCAAAAATCTGAGCTATCGAGGATAAAATCGAACGTTTAGTAATTTTACTACATAGTGTGTGTGTTTTAATTTCGTATTTTAGAAAATCACCATCACAATTCCAAATTAATCCTAGCGTCTTAGTTTCTCCATTCTTATCTAAATTAATTACACTATCTGGCCTTATACCATTACTTCCCGAAAGGATTTGTTTTTCATTTGAAGCAAACTTACGCAATTCGAACCCCCCTTGTGCCAAAATGTCAATTATTTCATCCTTTAGCGTTATTAGCGCATTTAATTCATTCCCGCCCGTAATGAGATCGTCCATATAAAAATCGCGACCTATAATTTTACTGCTTAGAGGATAATTAACTTGATTTTGTAAAGCTAGTTCTTGCAAACATCGAGTTGCGATGTAACTGGCTGGTTTCGTACCATATGTAAGTGTAAGCAACCTGTATGTTTGAAGGGGTTCATTGGAATTATTTCGCCATAATATTCTTTGATAATCAGCCTGCTGCGGATGAATTTGTATTTGGCGATACATTTTTGCTATGTCGCCCGTTAACGCATATTGAAAGGTCCTGAATCGCGTCAAAATTGAAAATAAATCTTGTTGAATCACTGGTCCACACATTAAATTGTCGTTTAAACTCGACCCGTTGCTAGTCCTCGCCGACATGTCAAAGACCACTCTTAGCCTGGTGGTTGAACTAGATTCCTTAAACACCGCGTGATGAGGAAGATAGCAACTCGGCACGTTTAATTGATGTTCCGGAACCAATTCCATGTGATTTAAATGCTTGTATTCCGTCATAAAATCCATATATTGCTGCTTTATTTCTGGCTTACAGTTTAACTTATGCTCTAAATTATAAAATCGCTTTAACGCATTTTGGTAAGACGCGCCCAAGGCCAGCTTATCGTTTTTAAACGGAAGTCTTACTACAAACCGACCATTTACATCCCGATGAAAAGTGCTCCTAAAGTGGTTTTCCACATTTATTTCTTCAGCAGACAAGTGTCTTTGACATGAGTATTGTTCAAGTTCCCAGAATTTAGTTAAGCTATTTTCTAATCTGCTTGCGGTACTCAGGTTGCACGAAGTTCTTGTGGTACTTAAAGCAAATTCTATTGAGCCCCCGATTAGCCATCCAAAATGCGATTTCTGTAAGAAAGGTTGATGGTTGTTCGTTCGTATTTGGCCCACACAAAGAACTTCCCAAAATAGCCCGGCACCTAGCAATAAATCTATGGGGCCTGCTTGGTTAAAATATGGATCAGCAATATTGAGATTTACGGGGATTTGAACCATGGCCCTGCTGAATGATCGCGACGGAATATCTTGTGCAAAATGCGGTACTATAAGACATTGCACTTCTGCAGTGAAATTATTATGACGGGACTTGACAGAGACTTCTACCATTTTTTTGACGTAACTGAGACCTTGATTAATACCCGCAATTGTAATATTTGTGTTCACTTGATTCAGGGATAATTTTTTTGCTAAGTTCTCAGTTATGAGATTACTTTGAGAACCTACATCTAAAAGTGCCCTAGCTTCGTGTAAGTTTCCCTTGCTATCACTGACATTGACTAAAGCGGTTGATAGCAATACAGTCGTATTAATGTCCTTGTTTGAACATATCATTGATGTTGATGGCACTATTTCCGATTCATTCAATTGAGAGGCACTGCTAACCTCTGCTAACGTTGTAACATTTTGAACTACATGTAACAAACTATTATGCCTTTGTTTGCATTCGCGGCACTTTAAGGTCGATCGGCAATCATTTGTTTTATGATTATTTCTGAGACAGTTTGAGCATAAATCGAATTTCTCGACTTGCTTAAGGCGATCGGGAACACTTAATTTTAAAAATTCTAAACACTGATATATGTTGTTCGAATTGCGTTTACATTGAAAGCACGACGGTTTGTTGATATTCAAGTATGAAGCATGACGAGGTGGTTTTTCCCTTAAGCTTACTTTGTTTGATGGATTCGCCTGATGTGGCCTTGTTAAAGAGCTTAACGATTCGAGTACTTCGCATCGTTTGTCTAAAAATGTTATGAATTCCTTTAAAGTTGGAATCTCGCTATTTAGACACGATTGCCACTCTTTGTTAGTGGTATAATCTAATTTTTCGCTCAAAATTGGAACAATAAGTGCATCCCAAGAATCAACAGGTAAATTTAGAACCTTTAATGCTGCCATGTTTGAGTTTACCTTGTCTACCAATTGGCGCAGCAAAGTATGAGATGGTCTAGAAATAACTGACAATTTTAATATAGACTGAACATGTTCTTGTATGATTAACCTTTTATTTTCATACCTTCGTTTTAGAATTTCCCAAGCAGAGGTATAATTAGCTTGTGATACAGGCAATGCATCAACTGCATGCAGAGGTTCTTGCTTAAGGCAGGATTTTAAATAGTGAAAACGTTCACAATCATTTAATTTGTGGTTATCGTGGATTAGCGATTTAAAGGTGTCATAAAAAGCTCTCCAATTTGAATACCTGCCGGAGAATTCTGGCAAATTTAGAATTGGTAATTTGATATTAAATTGCGATTCACGCGAATTTTCTGCAGGAATTCTCTGTGACGCAGAACCGGTATGATCTTCCAAAATTGATTGAATTGCGCATACTGTATTAAAATACAGCGTATCAAAGTTATCCTGATCATCATTTTCTGACAAATCTGGATTAATCATTAAGATTTCCATTTGCAAGCTATTAAACTGATCGTTAATCTCCTTTAACATGGGAAGTCGTACCTTCAACTGATTAACATTATCCCCTTGTTCAAAATTACCTACAAAATTTGCTATTTTTGTCAATCTAGCCTTAACATGACCCCGTTTGTGAATCAAGGTTCCTAATTCCGCCGCCATTTCAATTAAATATTAGAATAGACTGAACGGCGACAAAGATATACACTCTCCGATGATAGGACGGGTGAAATAGAGTTATGGAAAGGATCACTGACCTGTTTGACCTAATGCCCTCCGTTTTTCTACTGATGTGTAGTTGATGTAATTGGCCTTGATGCTGCTGATATGCAGAGAATTTGATCGGAGTCGTCGTCTTGAAGCTGCTGATGTGCAATAGGAAAACGTCCCTCGTTGGTGCTGCTGTTGTGCGGCTGATGGAGCTCGATTTCCAGGAATTTCGACGAACTAACACACTTTTTAAATTAATTTACCGGTGATCCGGCTCGAAGGACCAAATGTTAGTGTTTGTTATTCGATAACGTAAATAAAAAAAGCACCAGTATATTACAGAAACTTTATTAACCCTTTACAGCCGATGTGCCGTTGATTTGGGCTATGTTTCTCAGCTGATGTGCTGCGAACTGGTACGAGACCGTCTTTAACTATGTACAGTTACTTAACGACTACTTCTTACTTAAAACTACCTGGAGCCGCCCTGCCGCGCTCACCCCTCCCTTACTAGGGTGCATGCCTGGAAGCTCCAACAGCACGAGCTGTTCATATCACATTTAAATTGCAAACAGGTGGATTAAAGAAGTATCTCTCGATAGCTATTTACCAAACAAATTATACCGCTACTGCAAATAAAACTTATGTAATATAAGTACCTATTTAGTATTTATTATTATATATTTTTACTTATATTCTTAACTGTCGTCTTGTCGTTATTAATAAGACGTATGTCTTTCACCACATAAGTAAATTAATAAATTGAGATAACATCCAAGCAACCAAGAAAATTAAAAAGATTTTCAATCCTTATGATTGGTTTAAATCTAGAAGAGCATGGGCTGAAAGCAGGTGTTATTTTGTGAATGTTAGATGTAAGTGCATTTATTAATAATTACCTAAGGCCTGAATTGCGATTAAATATAGGCTTGAACCGAGAAATTTCATAGCAACGACGATACTTATGAATTAATCCGAAAGCTGCAATTAGTTCTCAAAAGCTTAGTTTCATAAAAATCGTTGCAAAACGAACACTGCCTAAGCAACCGTTCCCTTTTAATCAATCCATCAAGCAATTCATTATCGTAAAGGTATCTATGCCTCTAGTACCCACTTACAATAAACGGATAGACCGTAACTTTTTTTAAAACACATTTTACGACGCCTTCACTTGCAGTCGATTGCACCAGCGCACTATCTTCGGAGAAACTAAAAACGAGTACTCTGCTGCTTCATGATATTGTGCCTGGCTTCGCTCCTCGATTTTGAAGTGTAAGTACTTTTGTTATACCATTATTTTACTATTTAACCTCAGTTAAAATATATCCTATAACCTCCATTATAAGCGGTGTAGTAAAAGTGTTCGATTTTATTCGTATAATTCCATATGTTCGTTGCTGCATCCGATTGCATTAAGGCTAAGTCCTACTTATTTAACTCTCAGGGGGCTAGGCCGCACCCTTAATGAGAAACGATGCCAACGTGACAATAAAGCATGCTCGTAGCTACTAGTTAGCATGAGTCTTGAATCCAATAACGAAGCATTAAATTGCCATTGTTACCGACTTTGCTGTAACAGCTCTTTCGAATTTTCACTATTGTCTTCATTCTGGTGCAAATTAAATGTGGCTAAGTGACTACTTCAATATTAATATAACTCTGTATTCGCAGATGTAATGCAGCTTTCATTTTCTTTAACTTGAATGAAATACTTCAATTTATCAAAGTCATATTTTTAATTCCACATACTACAGAATTTTTGAAAATATCACTTCACTTGACATTTTTTACGATTTTATAAAGAAACTGTTGTTTTGTGTCGACATTTTTAAAATGCATTCATTTTCCATCCCTTCAACTAGGGAAATAGTATTGTAATCCTAAAAAAATCCGCAAAGGCCTTTACTCAGAACTACTCTCGCAAGTAGACGTTGTGATGCTAAACATTTTGAAAACGCAAAGATAAGTAGGGGTAAAAATATCGTAAGGGTTCTAATAATACTAAAACAATTAAAGAAAACGCTTAGCAATGCGAATTATATCAATTTGCAGGCGGTGGGATTTGAACTCGCGAGATTTAAGCGTTTGGAAGAGCGATTTCAACGCACGGCAGCTGCCCGTACGCATCCCACACCCTAGTCACCTTGAGCCACACAGGAACGCCTCGCATTTGTGCCCGCAACTGGATTATATACGACGCGCTGATCGTTGTCCATATTTCTGCCTTTTACAGCATTTACCCGTATATGTTGGGCCTAACCTATGTGCAAATTATTACTTTTATCTATTCCTCAGTTAAGGCAAATAAAGACATTTTCATTTTAAGGTGCTCACCTTGCATATATTTGGCTGAAGTTTCTAATCATATACACATATAATCCGCATGCAAATTATCATCTTCCTCTAACAGATAGTGAGTTTGTGTTATACCGCCAACATATGGAAAACAGACGGACAGACAGACAAACGAAATTGAGAAAAAACATGTTTTTGTCATGAATGTATCCTGAAACCTAAAATGTTTTTTAAAACTATCGAAATGTGATTTTTTTACGATTACAATAATTCCTTCGTCTTTTAGATGAAATTTCTCCAGATTTTCCACGTTCCAAGGTCCCTTATATGACGAAAACCATGTTTTCTCAATTTCATCTGTATGTCTGTCTGTCCGTCTGTCTGTGTGCGGTCTAATTCAAAAACGATTTGTTGGAGGAAGACGATATTTTCAGATGTCTACTTGGCTCGAAACCGAATATACTTTTGGCTAAATATATACTGAGTGAACACCTTAAAAATAAAATTCTGTCTATTTCTGCTTTAACTCGAAAACTATTAGTTAAATAAAAGTAGTAATATTTTTCACATAGCTCAGGTTTTTACCTTTGACGAAAATATATATAATTTGGACCCAACACATACACAGTGAACACCTTAAAAAAGTTTTATTTTCCAAATTTTTACTTGTGCTGGAAATTCCGAATAAAGCCTTTTATTGATTTTTACAACTGCTATGTGGGCTAGAAAGTAGCGTAACCTATATGTATATGTATTCAATAGTTAATACATGTCTGATGCACTGTAAAAACAAGATTATTTACAGGCTTATTTAAAAAGTTTTCTTAACGTTTAACAGTCGCTTTGAATGAATATTGTCAACGGTAATGTATGAAAGACTCTTTATTTTGAATAATCCACTATTATAATCCTCTATTACACAAAAATTAAAGTAAAAAAGATGCAAGCTAAATTTAAACTAACAATGCGAAAGAAAATGACAGGTAACTTCTTACTACATTGTACGTATAGCAATAGTAGGTTGTAAAACTTGTAATTTCAGTTTGTAAAACTCACATCGATTACCGTTTCTAAAAACAAAAACAAACAACTAAAATTTATAACAAAACATAATTACACGCATATAGTCATTGTTAAAGATACTTTAAAAGTTATACTTACATTTACATTTAATAGATTTCCATCTTATTCCTTGTCCTTGAATTTTAGGTACCAAAATTATTAAAAATACGCACACAAAAAGGCACAACAAATTAAATTTTAGGAAGTAGAAGTAACATTTTAGGTAAATCAGGTCAAAAAATGTTTACGAAAAATATCAAAATGTATTGCATATTACAGAAAACTACAAAATACTTAAAAATCTGTAAAGGGATTTGCTCAGAACTTACCTCGCAAATGGATGTTGTGAAACTAAACAGTTTTAAAAATCGCAGGAAACTAGGGGTAAAAATATTTTCACGTTTCTAATAATACTGAAACAATAGAAGAAAACACTTGCTAATACAAATTACATGAATTTTTAAATAAAAAAATATTACGGTGATGGGATTTGAACTTCAGCGCCTGCGAACGAACCTGTGCATTCGATTTTATTGTTCGGTGGTAGCCCACGAGTCAAACGAGCGTACGCTGCCTGAGTCACCGAGACCCTCAGAATTCCGGAGCTCCTACATTATTATAACGCAATTATTCGTTGCTTCTTTTTGTCTTGTACAACGTTTATCCTGCATATGTTAGGTCCAATTTTTAGTCCTATGCTATGTACAAAAAATTGCTTTTATCTTTTTCTTAGTTAAAGATAATATAAACAAAGTTTTAGTTTTTTATGGTGCTCATCCTGTATATATTTGTTTGAAATTGTCTCGGTTTCATATCAGGTAGATATATAATGTGTATACAAAATATTGTCTTCCTCAAACAAATAGTTTTTGAGTTATACTGTCAACAGACGGACAGACAGACGAAATTGAAAAAACCTGTTTTTCGTCATCTCTGGACCCTGAAACGTGAAGATCTGAAGAAATCTCCGAAGCTGATTTTTTCGTGATTACAATACTTCCTTCGACTTTTAGACGAGGGAAGTAAAAAACTAAAAATATATATTTCGTTTCTATTAAGTAGGTAAATACAATTTTTTAGTACACGTACTGCTGCTGTAGCACACAATTAGTTTTTAATGTTATGGATTTAAATTCTGACGATTTTCAGTTAAAGTGTTGTTACAAAGTGAAAAGAGCGATTCGAGATAACGGATTAGTATGCAAAACGAATAGTTATTGTTTTTGTTATTATTATGGACATCATTTTATTGTCACATATAATCTCATAAGAGCATTAATTCTTTCCGGAAATTTTTTTGAGTGCGTTCCAACAACGTCGCATTAATTTGCCCGAGCTGGACGCGAGGGCAAATTAGGACGTTGTTTAATGCACGAAAAATAATTTCCGGATATGAATTAATGCTCGAATGGAGATTCGGTAAGAAAATCGTAACGACACAAACCCTAAAAAGAAGTAATGTCTACCTACAAAAAATTTCGAAGAAAAATTTTTGTTGTCTTGGATACAGCTCGTGAACTAATTTTTCTATTGGTCATTAATGAGTGTCGTACGATTTTCACTTTAATTTAATTGTGGAAAATTTGGTGCATATTTATGTGTCACGTGCAAAAAGTGCGTGTTTATGGCACTCGGCATAAATCGACAACATGCACTCTTCGTACTCGTGTTATATACAATATTTTTTTACGATATTAAAAAAGTACCAGCATTTTGAAAAGTCTAGGTTATGTTGACGTACAAATTTACGACGATACATGAAAAAGTACTATTCACAACTAAAATTACAGTTAAGAAGACGTGGCGGTCGTAGAAAACATTTTTTGGGCGATATAGAGCAAATAATACATGTTTTACGTTGAAGAACTAAAAAGGTAGAAAGTGAGCGAAAAATAATATAAATCGGAACAAAAACCTAAAATCTGGGCTAAAATATTGAAAATAAACCATAAACCCTTAAAATAAGATTTTAGGCAAAATCACATATGGGGAAAATTTAAGAGAATTGCTTGAAATAATAAAGAAGCCGACCTGCGATTAATTAATAAAATTGATCGATGGTAGTAAAAATCGCAGATCAACCCCCCTACAGTTTATACACCACGGCAGCTCTGAAAACTCTTTACTCACCGCGATGGCCCTAACTAACTCAAATTTTCGGCGACCTTGGATCGTAGGTTCAAATCATCAGCTGTGTACCCTGGAACGTCTTCAAAAAAAAAGGAAAGGAAATGGAAATGGGCGCCAGAAATCAAAATATTTCAAATAATAGGAGGAAATAAACTGCAAGTGACTAACTTTTAATTATTAAATAATAAAAAGTTTTGAAGTATCAGTAGTAAATTATCAGAATAATTAAAATGCAAATAATGTGATAACAAAGTTGTGTACGTAAACTGAAGGTTGCGACACGCATAAAATCAAAAAGCCCCTTTCCGGTTATTTTAATACTTTACCAAAAAACATTCGTGGGATAAGCTTATCACAGTCATTTAATAAAACCTTCTGTTAGGCTATTGAAAATAAAAAAGCGTGACTGTAGCTTTTACAGAGGGTCGAAATACATCAAAATAACAACTTTAAATACTGAGCATAATTAAATATAAGCATAAAAAATTAAATATTAAAACAAGAACATGTATGAAATTAAACATTACATGATAACAATGGCAAAACGTATGAATTTAAATTCCAAATAATTACTGGTTTAAAATGTATAAATGTAAAATCCAGGTATTGAAGATAATTTTAGATTTAATCCCGGAGTACCACTAGCTAACCTCGAAACATAAGCTGGACGTGAACTGCTATCATAATGGAAAACGCCGTGTATGCAAATTATAGCAAAGGCACCCTCGAACAGTAGCAACTAAGCAGAGCGCCAGCAGGTGTCGAAAATGCGATAAGGCTAGCGGCTTGGTCTCCGAAAAAACTCGTGATTGAAACTGGTAATAAAGAGCTAAGAAAAAATGTAATTACTATGGAGAAGATAAAACAGAAAAGCGCCATCGTACCTGATCATAATCAGCCCTAGGAAACACACACTGCTCATTAGATTAATTGAGCGCACGTAATTTGACTTGAACAAACATAATTTAACCACGCCGGTCACGGCGGGCCAAAAATAGCAAGTGCGAGGTACGAACAATTCGAGCCCAACAGAAGGCTTGCACTCTGATAAGAGATAGCGCGGGTCGAGAGGGCATCGCGTAAACGAAAGGAACTTGATGCAGGTACAAAATACGCTGCTTTGGAAAATTTACGAATTCGAAATGCAAAGGATTTATAATTCAACTAAAAATATACAGGTTACGCCTGAAATAGTTGGATAACTGGCGAAACAATTAAGCGGAGCCAAAAAATTGTTTCATGCTGAAAATGGATTATAGTATCATTCACACTTGGATACCTAGAATCTACCTAACTAGGTATTTACATAAAATTTCCATCTCTAATTATCACTTCATCATTAAAACAGGTTTCAGAGCACCTTTTTAACAGCTCGTATCACTAAACAAGATTTTTTCCAATAAGCATTTACAGGAATTTTTATCTAATTTTGGAAATGTATACCCCTCTATAATTCCTACCCAGTATCGCGATACTAATAAAATAAGACAAAAATTGTCTATGTTTACAAATGCCCTTTCTGTCTGTCGAGCGTAGTTGTTTTTATCACTTTCTATTCAAAATGTGGCATAAAATATAGTTTACTTCTATTATTTTTTTGACTTTGCACTTATGCATGACATGTCAATGAGATGAAAATAATAAAAGTAAATAATTTCAAAGATCGCTTCTAAATTCCATAGCAACCGCTACCCAAAGGCTTTGAGATCATAATATTTAATATAGTCGGAATCGGTAGCTCAGTGGTTAAGCATTTTGACTACTGATCTAAGGGCCGCGAGTTCGATCCCCGGTCTCGATGAGGTCTTAAAAAATTAAAAATGAAGATAAAAACCATCATTCGGAAGTGATTTAAAGCTGTGAATTCCATATTACTACAATGTGTAGCATGTAAAAGACCCCTTTTGCTAGGATTGGAACTTCTTAGAGAACCCTTAGAACCATAGCAGTTGGTATCTAAGGTACCTGGTAGATAATAGACAAAGTATAAAATAGAGAGTGGCTAATACCTATATAAAGTGCATAGGAAGTAACGCATAATGATTATAAGTTCTTCTTGTTGCTAAGGTTGTATAGTATATAGGCCTTACTCCACCAGATATGTGTGCACATTGAGCGTGATAGCTTGGCCACAAATGTTTATCGCGCAGATACATAGATGTTCAAATATTTCTACTTGTGAACGGCATATCTCCGAAACTTTTCCCATGATTTTCTTCGAATTTCATTTTAAAAGCTAATTTTGACCTTCAAGAGATCATTGAGCCACTAAAACCATAGGCTACGCCGATAAAAAATGTTCTCCACTAAGGGAAAACATATTTGCACAACATTCCATCTTATCCCCTATAGTTTAACTCGTATGTATTATTTTGGTAATTTTTACTCTCAAGGATGTCCGTATGGTATGGATTTCTTCCATAACAATCTCCAATTTCTACGCGTTTTAGAAGAAGTTGAAACGTGACAATCCGACTTTTCTTAAAGCCACCATTTTGAAATTCCAAATTCGGGATTTTTTTCGTCAACCTTAAATGAGGATAGTTTCCAACGCATTTTAAAATAACCTTAAAATGTTATAATTATTTCTTCTTTGGCAACTTTCTTACAAATGCTAACCTAATTTCCTTTTGAATTTGTAGAAAAATCACTTGTTTCTCTATGTGACGGTGGGTCTCTTTTATAAGGTAATGTAAAAACATTTCCGAGTAATGAATTTGATAGATTATCCACATTAAAAATAAGCGATGAGTAGCTGAAAATTAAAAAATAATAGATAGTAGAAATTGACAGAAATCAACTTTTTTTATTTCACTGCTGTTGTAGGTCCTACCACAATAAGTAGATGTTATAAAAAAGTGGTTTGATAAAACAAAGGTTGCCAAGAAAACTAGGATACGTTAAAGACCTAACTAATTTAATTAAGTTTATGTAAATTTTATCAAAATGATTCATACTTATCATAAACATCTATTGTAGCTATATCTACTACTTAATTGGATGATTGTATGATTGTATGGTTGCATAGTTTTAGGCGGTATCTAGTCTCACTTTTGTCTACAGGATTAATAGAAAGGGTGTTAGAGCTGTGTTCGAAACACGAAATGTACTTTGCACTCAGCTACTTAGCTTCTTTTGATAAACGAAACACTCGTGGTACCCCACACCTGCAGACCGTAAGTCCACACTGGCTTTAAGATACTTTTATACATACACTTTGTTGTTTAAGAACAGTTTTGATTTGCAACTGATCTTCCAGAACCATTTAGTAAACATGTGCTCCTTCTAGTAGAGCCCCCGTTAAAATACATACCGAGGTATTTTGTACTGTTCGTCTGAAAGTAAAAAGGTAAAGGTTCAGGGTCATTTCAATTCCCCCCGTCTGAGCGCGGGCTGCTATAGGTACTTTGTGTCCCTCTTCAGCCAAGAACGGGAATTATAGAATGGGTGAGAGAAAGGAGGGGTGGGGAATGGAAGAGAGACCAGGAAAGGTGGAGAAGTACTGCCCCGGCATTCGCCTCAGAGAAGATGCTCAGGAAAAAACTACCTAAAAACCTGAATCAGAGCTGACGGTCACGGAAATCGAACCCACGACCTGCTAAGCAGACGTGGTAGCCACTACTCTACAGAGCTCGGTTCTTTCGTCTAAAAAAGTTGTGGTAGATACTTATGTACAATAAAGACACTTCGTGTCTTGTGAAGATAATACCTTGGAATTTAGTTTCATTCATTTTGATCCTCGAGGTTATTAAGGTCTTCGTAGAAAACGTAAAGTGTAGGGCATTTACAATGTGTGTATATCACGTGAAGGGTTCGGCCGAAAGCACTTTCTCGGGGCAACCAAATTGGATCGAAGATCAGTAACATCCTCTTGGTGCTTGGTGATGAAGAATATAGTAGTTAGGTAGGACTAAAACACCTGCTAGAACGTTTTAGGCCGTTTGGTTTTAGTTTATAGAACTGTGCTTGGTGTATCAAGCAAAGCAGCTGAACAATTTTTGTGCTTTCAAGAGTGTTGATGATTTGTTGCAATCCACAATCCATCTGCTCAGTGGTCGTATGCTGCTTGTGAAAACCAAGCTAGTATTCTGGTACAATATTGATATTTTCAAGTTGTGGTTTTATTCTCTTTAGGAACAGCTTTTCGAAAAGTTAATTGGCCTATAGGGGGTAATGTCTTCCGTGGTTTTCCAGGTTTTGATATTAGTGTAATTTGAGCAACCTTCTATTGTGCAGAGAAGTGATCGGTTGTCAACATAGCGTTAAATAGTTGAATAATTACTACAAGTGCTTGTTGTAGAAGTTGCTTAATAATTGTTCAAGCGATTAGTAAATTGTACTTCCAAGTGCTTTCTTCTGGTTGAGATTCCTCTTGAAGATGTTTTTGATTTCACTAATCTGAATAGCCTTAATGGATATTTCTATGTAATAATGGTAGTAATTCTTTTTTTTTTCCTAGGAAATCTCTAAAGGAAATGTCGGAAAACTTCTACCAAGTGTTAGACAAACGCCTTTTTATTTGTTGTAGTCCAGGAATCGTTATTTCCAATTGTGCCTTTCTTTATTTTTGAGGTTTCCCTACAAAGGGAATACTCAGTAGCTTCTCTAAACGCTAACTCTTCCAAATAACTTTGGATGGCTTAATTTTGTCGGCTATTACTTTTTTTAGTTCTCTAACTGCTCTACTAAATGTTACTTTGCCTTGGAGAGATGGAGTGATATCCAAATTTATATTATTGGCCAGGCTTTCAGCGCTTATTGCCTGTATGTAGTCCATTTGATATATCTGTATTTGGTAATATCCAATTGAGTTCCTGGTGATAATAGTCTGCCTTACCAATGTCATAGAGCTGTTTAGTATCATAAATTGTATGTGCCCGTGGATACTAGTAGCTATGGTTGATGTAACTAAATTTTCAGATTAGCATAATGTTTTGGTTAAACTTCAATATAGCGTCCTTAGTCTTCGCGCAAGCGCAATGGTTCTGCAAGTCAGCGGCTCTCAACCCGTCGTTTCAACGGATCAGAACTGGCAAAGTACTAATGAGAGGTACGATTTTGCGATGGCCAGTTCCGAACGGCTAAAATGCAGTATCATAGACCACTTCTACCTCATTCGCAGGAGCTATAATTTTAGGTTAGCTGCAGTTTAAAATTTGTGTGTATGTAGTACACAATGTTCTATCATTTGTTTGAAAACCACTGATTTTTGGGGGTTTTCTGAGCTTGCGCGGCAAACTTTAACCGCAGTGGGGGCGCTATACTAATCTTATGAAAGCTGCAATATCGGTCCCATTGTTAACTAGGAGATTCCCATTCCATTGAAGAACTAATTTTAGGTTTGTAGCCATTAGTTTAATCTGGTAAGAAGCTATCTAATTATGGACATGAGAGCATCCATTCGTGCAGCCACTTTCTAATCGCACCTCTTCCAGCTCCTCCGTCATCAACTCCAAACGTTTCTGAACCACTTCCATCATATTTCATTTTTGTTTTCGCTATTTATTCCGAATAGTTATTACTTATTAATTAATATAAAAATTGTATTCGATATTTAAATCGAGTTTTATATAAATCCACATGCTTGTACGACTAATTGACAACTTGCTGTCAAATTGAACGGATGTTTACTGGCACCATTCAACTAGACAGCATGGAAGCATTCAAGAATCTTTTAAACTAACTTTGTTCATGTAAGGTTTTTGCCTATCGTCTTTATTGCCCTTTTTGAGTGTAGAAGAGTAGTATAGGTCTCAGAAGCTTTTTTGGAATTAGTTTATATTTGAAGCTGGTGACTATTCTGATCGTAACTCTGCAAATTGCTTACCGCACAGTTTTTATTTTGGTTAAAATTATACTTTAGTTCTATAGATCTTACTACAACCCCCACACTTCATGCATCTTTGAATACGTCTGCCATATTTTTTGGTACGCCCTAGGCGAAAAGAATCGGTGTATGGAGCCCAACTAGTTCTACAATCGGAATATTACAGTATTGAAGGTATTTTAGGACCGTAGGTGCAGAAAAACATTGGCAAAGGGTTTTTGTTTTTCCTACCAATAACACTAGTGTAAGTTTCATTCCTTCATTAATCCTAATTTTCAAGAAGAATTTATCATTGCTGTTTTTACATGTTTGTAAATATTGGTGGCATTTTGAAACGATTAACTTCTTTTTGTGTCTTCTTTTTTTAGGCAGTTCCAAGCCGTGGCCTTTAACAACAAGGTGTGTTGGCGCTCCTACGCCCACTACTTTTCTAGATATTCAACGAACAAATGAAGAACATATTCCGGAACACCTTGTACTACCGTATAAAATAAATTTGTTATTCAAACCAGATATCCTTCTCACGTGTACTGCAATACTTTGTTTTTCACTTGCTACCAGAGATAATTGCTAATACTCAGTTTCTTTTCATAATACAAGTGTAAGTGTAAGTTATAAACTTCCCCTTTGACACGTTTAAGATAAAAACTATATATTAACTATACATACCATTATCCTAATCATGTAACACATGGTTTATCCTGCAAAAACTTATCATAGATTAAACATTTTTAAATTTATCTAGAATTTAACAATGAATTTGTGTCACCAATAAATAACTCAGCCTTCTTTTCAGTAATCACAGCACTATGCACTTAATTTTTCTAACGATATCGTTTATCATCATCAATGGGGTCTCGACAGAGGGAATCCTTTTCCCCAGACAGTCTGAAACTAGAGAGGTCATGTCACTGGATGGTATCTGGAACTTTGCTCTCTCACCCATGACCGACCCTCTAGTTGGCCTTCGAGAACATTGGTATAAAAAGGAACTCTCAGAAGTATGTAGCTCGAACTTAAAATATTTAAATGTAAGGCACTTTGCTATATTTTTAGATCCCAAACGTAGAACTACATTTAATGCCGGTTCCTTCAAGTTATAATGACATTACGCTGAATGCTACAATTAGAGACCACGTGGGATTAGTGTGGTATGAAAGGAAATTCTTTGTTCCACGATCTTGGAGTAGTAAACAACGAATTTGTATAAGATTTTCATCGGTGTCTTACGCTGCACAAGTGGTAAGTTTTACAAAATGCTGTGATGACAATTAGATCCACCGAATATTATTTTGCAACGGATATTATTATTTTTCAGTGGATAAATGGACAACTAGCTACAAACCATGAAATAGGACATCTTCCATTTCAGAAAGAAATCAGTTCATTGCTGAAATTTAATGGAATCAATAAGATAACTGTTGCCTGTGACAACACACTGCTGCGCGATACTATTCCACAAGGAACCGTAAATAAAGTTACAACGTAAGGTTTCTATAGCACTAAATCTTAACGTACACTAAAATTTAAATTATGCCATTCCACAATTCTACTTATTACATCATCACTGCCCTGACTGGTTAGTAATATGGCGCGCTCACTCTATAATGTATCCAGCAATTGTTGACATTTGTAGTTCTTGAAGAGATAGCTGTTGGTCTCTAATAAACCATGGAGCACTGATTGCAGTTCATGCAATTTTTAATGGGAAGGGTCGCATCTTCTTGATGTTGAAAGTGCATCTCCAAACTGAATATTAATCGCAGTCGGCTAATAAATTGATGTCAAAATGGTACATTTTATTTTCAGAACCAATTAATTATTATTTGGCCTATCCATCATGTATCTTTCTATTGAGATGAATACTCCACGCTAATCTGCTTCATTTGGAGCCCTACTAATACAAATATTTATATTCCACATTTGCCAGAGATAATTCAAGTAAATCATTTGTTCATTCAACTATAGAGTAGTTTCCATTACATTTTGCAACTTTGAGCCACCTAGTTTTGGATATCGTATCTCTCTCCCTCTCTCTCTTGGCCATAACTTATATACAGAAGTGTTCTGACACATGCTAAAATAATTTCGTTCTTTGTGGCAGCTTTTAGGGCTTCACTTCTCCACCTGCCTCTGCAAGTCGCTAGGCGAGTTATACCTTCTGCATTGGTACCAACAATTTCTTTTGTAGTATCAATCCATCTTTTTGGGGAGCGTCTCCAACTTCTCTTCCCTTGCGACTTTCCCTACACGATTAGATGTTTGATGCTTTCCTCCTACACTCTCCAAGGATAACGTAGCACGGCGCACCCTCATTTCGAAGACTACAATGCTTTTCCTGTCAGCTTTCTCAACAGTCCATTGTTCACAAACGTGTAAGGCAACAGAAAATACCAGTGTGTTACGATGTTTCCATACATTTCTTAATTGTATCATGGTTGTTCCTCCCAGCTGCAATCGCTTCCTTCTTTTCTGTTCCTAACTTATTAATAATAGCTCCAAAGCAGGCTATTTGTGTGGCCACTTTATAGTTGAAAGTGATATACACTTTCGTCGTTGGTGACTACCATCATTTTCGTTTTCCTAAAGTTGATATTCTACCTGAAGTCTCCATTTTCACTTTGCAGTTGTTCTAGTGGGATTTCTAGTTTTATACTACGATTACAGCAAAAAGAGTAGTATCGCCAGCAACACTGAGGTTAGATACTCGTATACCCCAATAGTGACTCCTGGATTCCAGTTGCCCAGCATACTAATCATACCATATTCATTATAGCTAGTAAACAGTAGCGAAGACAATGTGCACCCCTGTCTAACACCTTTTACGATTTTACATTTAGCAGATAATCGAATGCCTGATAAGATGTACTTAATGGAAAGGTATCGCCACTTCGATTAATATGTGCTATTCAGAGCTGAACAAATTATTTTGAAAAAGTAATTAATCATCAATTACCAATTACCGTCCAATAAAGTAATTGAATTACCAGATTTTCAATTATTCAAACGAAATAGTCATTCAATTATCAATTACTTGGTAATTGTATTTGGGCAATATAAATTACTTTTTCAATTACTTTTACTAGAAATTGCTGTTGTATATTTGTATTTAGTAGTAGGTATTTAGATATCCATATGTTAGTACACCGTTTTAGACAAGCACATGAAAATTAGTAAGTAATTATTATGACCCAATCTTGTATAATGAAGCTTCTTCTTCTTCTTCTGAGCCTTCCGTCATCCACCGTTGAATATAAGCCTCCCCTAGATTTTGTCAATTTGTCCTATTTTGTGCTGTTTCGTGCCATGTGTTCCCAGCGATTTTTTCGATATCGTCAAGCCACCTCTACTATGGTCGCCCGACGCTTCTTTTGGTTGTTCTTGGTCGCCATCTCGTAATGCGACTTACCCATTCACTTGATGTGTTGCGAGCGACAATGAAGCTATTTGTTGTCAATTGGTATGGAAAAACTTAATTATATTTTTACGGTACCTTACTCTGTAATCTGTACTTCCAGCAGACATATTTTTAGCTTCTTACACAATAATTGTCAACAAGCTACAATGCTACATCATGCACAGCCAACACTACACAAGACAGAACACATGCACATCTTCTCATCTACAAACATAATCGCCTGCACCAAATATTTCTTTTATCGTGCACAAAACTAGCTGTTATACGACTACTCATAGAAAATTATGATAAACTTAATAACGCCTTATCTTATTTTTGCATTCTGGAGAATTAATACTCAATCGAGGAAAGTAATTTAGTAATTAAATTACTAGAAAGTATTTTCAATTATCGTGAGTAATTTCAATTACTGCAAGTAATTCAAATACTTGTAAAGTAATTTAAATAGAGTAATTTAGAGTAATTTAGTTACTCAAAAGTAATTGAGTAATTGAATGTAGTAATTAATTAAATAGTTTCAAAAAGTAGTCAAGTACTTTTTAACAAAAATGACAATTACCAATTACAATTACCGTATTTTGAAAAGTAATTCAATTCCAAGACAAATCGCCAAAAAGAAATTTACTTAGTGATTTAATTACGAAGTAATTAATTACTGTCGAGCTATGGTGCTATTAATCATATGTTCCCTACTACCTCTACCCTTACCGAATCCAACTTACATTGGAGATATCTATCGTGATGTAAACAACTCTGTGTTAGGTGAAGCATCACTTTACTGGCATGAGAAATGAAAGGCAGAAATCTGTAGTGGCTACAGTTAGCTGTAGTTCATTTTTTGCGGAGTAGCATATACACTAAATCTGGCCATGTACCTGTCTTCCAGATCTGTTAATATGTATATACTTACTTTATAGTACTTTTCATTTTCATCCAATAATTTAATAGCTTCAACAGTTGTTTCATGTTGCTCTGAATCTTTGTACAATTATAATCTTTTTACTGCCTCTTCAACCTCACTTGGTAAATTGTCGGAATTTTCTTCCCTTTGAGATCTTTCGTTTATTGCTTCATTTGCATATAAATCTTCACATAATTTTCTTTGCCCTTCTGCGAGTTCTGCTATTTCTGAAACCAAATTCCCATCTATATTAAGAACAGACTAAGATTGCGGCTAACATTTTCTGGTAATTTTGTAAATTTTAGAAAACATTTCCCTACTGGTGTTACTGTTGGAATGGGATTCTATTTCCTTTCAGATGTTTCCAATATATGTGTTTTATCTGTTCGATACTACCGCTGTATTCGTATAGAGAGGAGTTTGTAGTGCTTGCTTCTGATTTTCTGTGGTTCCTATTCCATTCCTATCTTTTATTAGATGACTTCTCTGTTCTATCACACCCATCGTTTCCTGAGTGATTAACGTTTGACGGTAGCTATCTTTTGGGTTGTTTCTATTGCTGATGTCTCCCCTTCTCTAAAATACTAATTGCATATAGAAATATTAAATAATACCGGACCAAAGACAGAACCCTGTGCGATGCTAGCTGCAATAGAGACATTATATTGCTGTTTTTTAATTATTAGATGGGTTCACGATTTGGTTGATATAATGTGGTATGCTAATATATTTTTCGATTATTTCAACAAGCCACCTTTGTACTTAGTTATTGAATTAGGGAGGTAAGTTGCTTAAGTCCATACTTGAAACAATAAAATGTATAACTATCGTTAATATTTCGTCTGTCCGATTGTCGGCAATAAACTTATGCTTCTGTAATTGCTTGGATCTCTCTTGTATAAACTTGCTAACATCGCTAAGGTGTTTTCGATATATTTTCCAATATTGGAAATCAGATCGAGATCAAGGCATTTTCTCAGGAAAGTTATGATAATGGTTTCTTGTTGCATATCATTTAAAAGCAATTATTTTAATGAAATTGACATTTTCCTTAATTAGGAAACATGTTTCCAAAGAATGACAAATTATAAAACATTTATCTTCATTTATACATTATAGGTGATTATTTTCTTGCAGGTCTATAATTGTGGACGTCAATACAATTCATCGGTATTGGGCTTCTGCACAATTTTCTGCATCAAAATGATTATTCTATAGTGCTCCTCATGTAAACAGTAAATAATATCTTCTTCAATTATTTCTAGAGATGAAGGGCAAAAACTCGTTCAGACTTACACTTTCGACTTTTTCAATTACGCCGGAATACACAGACCAGTCACACTTTACACAACACCCAAGACTTACATAGATGATGTTACTGTTTATACCGACGTAGTTGGAACTACTGGTAATAAACCCAAAGTTATTCTAAAGAAAAACATAATTGAAGCTCTTCATTTTAGGAGTAGTCTACTACAACGTATCATTTATTAACGTTGAGGTTGTAACAACAATTGCCAAATTATTGGACAAAGAAGGTAAAGTAGTAGCACACGAGGAAGGTTATGAAGTGGGTATTTTAGAAGTTAAAGAAGCAAAACTTTGGTGGCCTTATTTGATGCATCCGAAGCCTGGATACCTTTACACTCTACAGGTAGTGTATAAACTATTTATTTATTTCGTTAATATTGATTACTTCAATATACAATCATTAAATAGGGGAACGCTATTGATATATATTTTCCAGCTAGAATTACGATCATATGCTGGTGAAACAATGGACATATACAGACAACCAGTAGGTATCAGAATTATATCATGGTCCAACAACAGCATGTGCATCAACAAGCAGCCCCTTTATCTTCATGGTTTTGGTCGACACGAAGATGCAGATATAAGAGGCAAAGGTTTGGATTTTCCTACAATAATCAAAGACCACAATTTGATCAAGTGGGTTGGAGCGAATTCATACAGAACTTCTCATTACCCTTACGCCGAAGAAATAATGGACTTGGCAGATCAGTTGGGAATTATGATTATCGATGAGTGTCCAGGAGCTGATACTAAGTATGCAGTATGTGGAATGTAAATAATTGTAAGTATAATAAAATTACTATTTTCCTAGGTGGTATTCAGCGGACTTATTGAAGAAGCACAAGGAATCGCTTACTCAACTGATACAAAGAGACAAAAATCGACCAGCTGTGATCATGTGGTCAGTCTCTAATGAACCTTTTACAGAAAACATGCTCGCTGGTATGTACTTTGGGTAAGATAACATTTTGAAAATTCAAATATTTAAATACTCAGATGACGTATTTAAACCTTTAGGGAGATAATAAAACATGTAAAGAAGCTTGATAAGACGCGACCAACAACAATAGCGATATCAGGAAATGTAAACCGCGATTACACTGTAAGTAAAAAAACATATTGGTAGGAGTGGTTTAATTTTTCCCTCAAATCATTATCGCAACATTTTCTTCAATCTATACTAACTTATTTGCTAGGGAAAACACTTAGATGTTATAAGCTTCAACCGATATAACTCGTGGTACTCGAATACGGGTCATCTTGATCAGATCACTAAGAAAGTTATCGATGAAGCAAGGTCTTGGCATATTAAATACAACAAACCTGTAATAATGTCCGAATATGGTGCAGACACCATGCCTGGGCTTCACATTGTAAGTTACATCCTGTCTATTGCTGCTGGGTTGGACGTTATTTAGATGTCAATCTAATGCATTAAACATTTCAGTATCCTGAATACGTGTGGTCTGAAGAATTCCAAGTTTCAATGATGTCAAAACATTTTAAAGCCTTCGATAAACTCCGAGCTGAAAAGTGGTTCATAGGGGAATTCATATGGAACTTTGCAGATTTTAAAACAGCACAAAGTAAGTTTCCCTTTATTATTTTAGATCGTGTGACGAGTATAGCATGTTATTTTAAAACTTTTTTAATAAAAATAACGTTAACACTGTAGTGTACACAAGAGTCGGTGGCAACAGGAAAGGAATATTTACTCGAGATCGCCAACCTAAATCAGGTGCACATCATCTTCGTAAACGCTATTTTCTACTCGCTAAGGAGCTCTACAACGCTACTGTGCCAAAAGACCTTTTTGAGTACTTATCAACTAACTCAAAAATTCGTGATGAACTGTGATATGTACATTGTATCAAATATTTAAAAAATAAACTATTTTTTATTTTTATGACTCTTCAAAGCTAGTATTACTATTAAAGTGGTTGATGCTTATTATTATTTTACATTAATTCTCTATTTAATATAAATTCCTACATTCTTCTAGTAGCAATCTTGCGAAGATCAAGTTTAGTAACAGCATATAAAAGATGTTTCAAAAGTAAGTCCGTAAATTGGAAGAGTGTGGTAAAATTTCGCAAAACAATTTAAAAAATTAAATACATCAACTTTACCTCCTCCTTCGAGATCTACAAGATGATAGAGTAAGTTCAAACAACACATATTTTATTAAAAATCTTTTCCAAGAATAGGAATATTGATTTCAAAATAAGTAGATATTAGTTATTTCTGCTGACCAATTGCTGTACTTAATTTTGCCAAATTCTAATAATCCAGAAGTGGAGAATCAGGGGTTTAAGAATCAATTTTTAGCCCAAACTTGTATTTACTATTCTCCATTCAATTTCCCACAAAAACGGTACTCTTGATTTAACTCGCTAAGAGGTCTCCTTTTCGAGATTTCTTTAGTTGCCGTACCATTCTCGTAGAGGGCTAATATATCTTGGAGTAGATTGCAAAATTTCAAGAATAATTTAGGGAAATTAGAAGTATTGAACTGTTTAATAAAACGTCCTTCTTCCCGACTAAATGAATGGCAGCAGCCCAAGGACTTATAGGATAGTGGTGCACCTTGGATAGGTGGCAACCGCGTAGGGTTGTGGGTGATGTTGGATAAATCAGAAAGGTATCTAGGTTTATCGGCAATAGAAGGTGAATGTATAACATGTGAAGTAATCAAATGATGATTAAGCAAGGATGATTGTTGCGTACAATCTGGTGTAGGCCATGGATGCGTGTGAGCAACAACAAAAGGCTGCGGAAGTTGGTGGTGCACGCGTCCCGCCAGCGGAGGCCATGGATGCGTACCAGCAACGAAAGCAGGCAGCGAAGGTGGTTTCTACATGCATCCGGTCAACACAGGTCGTGGACGTGTGCGAGCAACAATAGCAGGCTGCGAAAGTTGGATGTGTCCGGCCGAGGCCATCGATAACTAAAAGGCCCGCAACTATCCCTTCCAACTGCTACATGAGTCAACCAATGTAGTCTGACAAAACTGCACGTTTAGCTGCAAAACGTTGAACGTGCTCGTGTTGTGAGTTGTGATTGTTATTACTTATCTCATTATTACCGGATATAAGTAACATTATATTGTTGCCTACTTCTTCCTGCAAAAGTAATTAATTTTGCAAATTTTATATGTATATGTGTATATGTGAATATAGAGATTTGTGATTTATTTTCAGATTGGTAGAAAATGTTGTGTGCCATTGTGTCGGTCGAATTATTCGAGTAGTGAACACGTAACTACTTTTAAATTTCCGACTAATGATGAAAAACGTGCTTTATGATTACGGAAGATTAATAGAGAGAACTTTACGCCGTCTATATATTCATCAGTTTGTATAAAGCACTTCGATAAGAAGTTTATTTTAAATGAAATTACTGTAACAACAGAAAATGGAGAAGTTCTTCGTGCTTCGCGCAAAAAACTAGCCTTAACAGAGGATGCTTTTCCTTCTTATTTTCCTGGGCAACCAGCTTATTTGTCCCAAAAACCTCCTCCTAGACGTAAATCGCCAGCAACGAGATTCACCGAAGCTAAAATCCGTCAAAAACAATCCGAAGAAAAAATATCTAAAACCGCAGAACTAGAGAATATTATAGGAAGTTTCTTGAATTTTAAAGAAAAGTGTTTGCATTATATTCCGAATGACTGGATGTGTAAATGTGAAGATCAATATGTAGTTTTATTTAAAATGAATACGGAAAATGTTCCAAAAATTATAAGCTCTTTAAAAGTAATGCAGAATATGAAATTGAATGTATTTTATAATGGAAAAAAATGTGAACCGTATATTTTGAAAGAACTATTTGACAAGGACATGACGTTGTTAAAATGGAGTCAATTATCGCAATTACTAATTTTCTTAAATTCATTTGACTTGCTCCTTGAAAACGATTTAGAAATTGCAACCTGTCTACTTCGAGAATATATAAATAACATTATCGATATTGAGAGTGACAACAAAGATAATGATATATTTTCAAAAATTCAGTTTTTTCATGAACAATTAGAATTTGCTTTAAATAAAAGACGTCGTTATTCAACGGAATGTTTAATATTTTCTGCTAAACTGTATTTTGCACATCCGACCGCTTATAAGTTACTGAGGGACAGTAACTACCTAAATTTTCCTAATCCTAAGTATTTAAAAAGTTTCTCAGCTCGTCTTAATTTATGTGAAAGTGGTCTGCAGGATTCCCATTTACACTATCTAAAGAAAAAATGTGAAATGATTGAAGAAAAGGAAAGAATTGTACATGTTATGTTTGATGAAATATACCTTCGATCGGAAATTCAGTATAAGGGTGGTAAATTGGAGGGATTTACAGCAAATAATGAGCCTGCAAAAACTATGCAGGTATTTATGTTAGGATCGATTTTTTCAAAAAATAAAGACGTTGTAGCAATGTTTCCTGTAAAAAATATGACCAGTGATGAACTTAAAAATATGACTGTACATGTGATTAAAGTGTTAAATGAATGTGGTTACACGGTTTTGTCACTATGTTGCGATAACAACCGTGTTAACAGGAAAATGTATCAGCAACTTTCAGGAGGTGCACTGGAAAAAAGCATCATAAATCCACACAACAATTGCGACAGAATATTTCTTTTGTTTGACACAGTACATCTTTTAAAATCAATTAGAAACAACTGGTTAAATCAAAAAGAGACAAATCAAACTTTTTTTATTCCAAACAATGTCGACAACAACAGCTCTGAAAAACAGTTGATATCGAGCGTACAGCATTTAAAACGTTTGTATCAGATGGAACAATTTTCTATAATAAAAACAGCACCGGCTTTAAATAGAAAGATTTTATTTCCGACCAACTTAGAAAGGCAAAATGTATCGTACGCGTGTAAACTGTTTGATGACAAGAATATTGCAGCTTTAGAAATTAAACGTAGCGAAAACGATTATGGATATAGGGACATAAGGGGAACAATACATTTCTTGAAAAATATATCAACGTGGTGGAAAATTGTTAATGTAAAGTCGCTAGGAAAAGGTGTTGCATTAAGAGATCAGTACTGTGACGCTATTCGCAGTGCCTCTAGCATGCAAATAAATTTTTTAAAAGAATTTGTTAGTTGATTAGAGGAATGGCAAAAATTAGAAGTAGAACTACCTCAACCAGTTAAAAAAAAATAAAATTGGAAAGCTGACACCTGAAACATTTTCGGCGCTAAAGCATATTACAGAGGTTTTAATAGAAATATGTCAACATATGCATTCAAATCTTAAATGTTCATATGTCTTACTTGGAAAATTTCAGAGCGATCCTTTAGAAGGTCGTTTCGGCCAATATAGACAGATGTGTGGTGGACAGTACCATGTTTCAGCAACAGAAATTTTGGAATCTGAACGACGCCTTAAAATGTTGTCTTTAATACGTTTAAAATTGTCTACACGAGGGATTTTCATTCTAAACGATTTTACAATTGCACCTAACCTGGAGTGCGTTGCTGAAGAAATTGTCAATTCTGATTTTTCAGAAATACTGTTGGAAGAAATAAAATTGGATTTTGATAATAGTACCTGCCAAACTTTGACGTTTATAGGCGGTTACATTGCACAAGCGATCATCAAAAAGACCGATTGTACTGATTGCCAAAAATTTATAGCTAATCTGGAAAATTTAAATATTGACCACGAACATTTACATACAACTTATTTACAAGCTCTGAACAGAGGAGGGCTTCGTTGTCCTTCAGATGTTACTTTAAATGTGTGCTTATACACTTTAAAGATGTTTAATATTTTAATTTCTGAACAATTTGAACAACAATTTTTACGATGTAGAAGTCAAAAGAATCTTTTGTTTTCATTGAGTATAAGAATAATTGAAAAAAAACAATATTTACTCAGATGATTTCTGTATGTGTGGAAAAACATTTTCAGGGATGATTAAAAAAGCCGTGAATACCATGGCAAATATCTTATTAAATAATTATTCAAAACAACAAAATGATAAGATATCAAATAATTGTAAAAGCAAAAACCTTAAAAGGATTAAATAATATAATAACTATCTATGAATATATGCTGTTACGTAGTACGTTTAATGTTAAGTTTCTAATCTATGCGTTTATATAAATATTTTTAATACTAAGTTTGTCATTTTTATGTTGTATTTTGTGGAACTAATTACAATATATTAGATTTTCATGTACAAATGTGCGTTATTGGAGCGATTCTGCATAAGAAAGCGCGGCAGCGATCGCCTACATTGGATGACTCATGCTAAGGCAGTTGCAGGCCTTTTAGTTATCGATGGCCTCGGTCCGGCCAGCGAGGGCCATGAATATGCATGAACACCTAAAGCAGGCCGCTGAAGCAGTGGCTCTACGCGTCCGGTCAACAGAGGCCGTGGAAGCTTTCCTCTCATGTCGGGGTCACCAGATATTAAAGGTAATTAAATGGTAAGAGTCGTACCAGAATAATCCCTTTATATAAGAAGCGTAGAATTGATATACGTGTTGAAATTTCAGAATCTTTTATTTCCTTGTTTATTTATATGTTGGGGGATAAGCTTAACAACGACAAACCTACTAGATCTTGTATAAGGTTACACAATAATAACATTACCGAGAGATCAAATAAATTTATCATTAGAGTCGCCTGTGATTCGTGCTACACGTTTGGCAGTACTGAAGTGTATTGTCAGTCTATGTCAAATTCGCGGTTAGTAGGTTAAGTTTTCTTCGTTATTTGACACAGATGACGCAAAACTACAAATCTTGAATTTGTCATAGCTGACAGTGTTTTAAATAAAATAAAACCCTAGAGTTTTATGGTTATAAGTTATAAGATAATACATAATACAACTGATATCAGTGTAATTATGCCTCTATAATATGTGAGTTGTAGATAAATATATGTTTATTTAAATATAAAATAAAACATTTATATATATATTCCAATGACTTATGTGATATATTATTTTATATTGTAATGAATTAGCTTTAAACATAAATCACCACACAATACTTTTTATTTGACTTTAAATGGACATTGAATTTTTTGGTGAAAAACAGCTCCGGGTTCTTTATTTACTGGCAATGTCGTTAAAAATGGTGTTTTGCCCCTATCTGAATTACTTATCTGAATTAATAAGTTGGCTAGCTCATAGAATCACAGCATGAAACTTAAAAATCTCAAACGGGCGTTGGGTTCCTTAGTTAAAATTAGTACGGGACGCCGCTGTATTATCGTGAAAATTAGTTTACAGAGCGCTTGCGCTCATAACGTCAAATGGTGACACCTTAAGAATTGTAAACATACAGAAGTCGTGCGTTTTTGTGAAATTAAATCAACTAAAATGAGCAGATTTTATCGGTAAGTCAATTTTAATTTACCGCCATCAAACGGCGTCTAAACCACTTTTGTTTTCTAGTGACGCTAACTAAGCCTTGGTTGTTTTAAACGGCGTGGGTCTGCGTTCAATTGTTTATGGGGCCCATTTGCCAATTTTAACTAATTCTCCTGGGCTTATTATTATATTTGGGCACACAAATCCTCCGGAAACCGGCTCACCAAGACTGCCTTCAGGTTTGGCCAAAATTTCAGCCAGATCGGGAGTATATAAAAATTTTTACTAACCTAACCTCTCTTGCAAGTGAAGTCACGGCCAGGTCCCCTCTGGTAATTTACCGCTTCCTGCAGCTCGCCGGCGATGATCTGAAGGTTGCTGGCTGCTCGAACTGCCCACTGGTAATCCCTGCTTGCTTCTCAAGACATCGTACGGTGCTCGTTGTGGTGTCCGGAAGGTCCCCGATGCCAACGTCGAAGAGCAGCCGAAAGAAATTTATTTTTATGACGTGGAAACTCTTGCCTTTATTGGTGTCGATGCTCTGCAGCCTTGTGAACACGATGGTGTACTTTATTTTTACCTGGATTTATATTCAACACCCAAAAAAAATTAATTAAAACTCGAGCAATTTTCAACGTGTCAGCATCATTGATTTTAACAGAAAGTAAATAACTCAATTACATTAATTTAAAATTCTAAAACTAACAAATGTGATAATTATGTACAATAACCTTAGCCTAAAATAATTGTTTTTTGATTTTCATAAAATTTTCCATCTAGGAATGCGCCACAATGTTTATTTAAAAAGCACTTTTAAGTTTAACTTGGTCACTGCACTGATTATTTATGTGTTCACCAAAATGTTATCACTGGCCTGCTTGGATCTTAATTTCTGTACTTTTGCCTGCTATCCTTCAAATTCCTCGGTTTTCCTTCTGTATGTAAATTTGGCTGGCTTTGTGCTCTTTTGCACGTTACAATCGTTAATCCTCCTCTTACCACTTATTATTTTAAACTGCTCATTATAAGACCTTTTGTAATTTACTTTAGATTGCTACGCACCTTTGTGACTTTGCATGTTTTAAATTTTACTGTGCCAGCTCTATTAAATTGGCTTTTGCTGGTATAGTACTTCAACCTTTTTATATTTTACAAATTTACATTGCTACCTACAACCTATGAAATTTTCAGTTTCATTCCGTTCAAGCCTATTCAAGTAAATTCGAATGTTACTGGCTACATTTTACAGTGCAACTTTCAATTGACAAATTATGTGATTTTATTCAGATATGCAAATCATTTCAACTCTGTGTTTTTTATGACTTTAATATTTAATTGTTTGGCATGACTACCAGAGCTAATTTAAGGATCAAATACCATTTCATGATTCCCCCTAATTTTGTTAATTAAAATCACTGCGCATGTGTATTCTTTACTAACATCCGCTGCTTGTCATGCGTGGTTATTTTCATTAACACAAATTATTCATATCTGACTCAATTTTTCGGAATCTTTAATCAGTTCAAATTCAATGTTCTCTGTTTTTCTTATCCTAATTTGACTTATAAATACCCTACCCTACTTCCCATTCTACCTACTAACTAATCCTAAACTAATTTGAAGTGTGGTGCAACATTTGTTTCATAACTAATCTATCCTCTATGCCTACATTTTCCTAACCTATTCTAAATCTCACTCTCTAAGTATGGGTGAATCGCTGAAATGTGGAAGCGTCCCCTGATTCTGCCGTCTACCTCGTTAATCAGTTCATAAGTGTTCTCATTACTCATGACTTTATCTATCCTATACGGTCCTTCATACGCATTTAAGAATTTTGCGCAGATCTTTTCCCTTCGATCAGCCACCTTAAGTTTCTTAATAATAACTCGGTCTCCAATTTCAAATTTTATACGCTTTTTAATCTTCTTATTGTATTTCTCCTCGTAACGATCTTGTTGCTTCCTAACCCTTTCTCTAACCTTTTCTAATAGCTCATTGATCTCAGTTGTTTCTTCTTCGGGCCTCCATGGTCTCGCAGGTACAATGCTTTTACATAGTGTAATCGGACTTATTTCTGTTGCGATATTTGGCACATTATTAATAAAATCTTCTACCTTAGGCAACTATTGAACCCATCTATTGTGGTGCTCATGAGTCATAATTTTCAAATATTTGATCACTTCTTTAATGTATCTTTCAGCAACATTGGATTGCGGATGTCGAATACTGCAGAAATAAGTTCTAATACCTTTCTGTTCTAAATTATTCACAAATCTTGCGTTCTTAAAGTAGCTTGCATTGTCAACTAGAACTTCTTGGTCTCCCGACCTCTTGCTGGAATTTTTCAATGGACTTGATTACATGCTCGGTGTTGCTATGCTTCGCTGGATAGAGTTTTATGTACTTTGAGAATACATCCACCATTATTAAAATATGTCGATAACCGTATTCACCTGGTACTAAATTCCCCAAGTAATCTATTGAAATTAATTCTAACGGTTCGTTGACTCTTATACTCTTGATCAAATTCTGATTGGTATGGTTTTTTTCTTTTTCCAACTGACAGACCTTGCAGCAACTTGTATAATGCTTGATAAATTTTAAATCATTCTGTGTATAAAAACATTCGCGAAATATTAACCATGTCTTCCTTCCTCCACAATGTCCAAAAGTTTGATGAATTTCCTTAACTACGTTGACTACGTCGTCTCTACACAAAACTATTAACTCTTTACCACTCAATAATTTTACTAACAGTCCTTCTATTATCTTGAATCCTTTGTATTCTTGTTGTGGGCTGTCTTGTACCAAATTTCGTATTTGTTGAAGTTCCAAATTATCTTGTTTGTTTAATAATGCTTCCTTGGAAAATCTTCCCTGCTGATAAATCTTCTCAATCCCGATGATTACTTGTTTCTGCCTCCTACTCTTTGCTGCATCCTTTCTGCTCAGAAAATCAGCTACAATATTCATGTTTCCTGGCCTGTGCCTGATCTCAAAATTAAATTGCTGTAAATACAACGCCCACCTGTATAGTCTGTCATTATGGAACGTTTTGTTTTTCATAAAAGAAATTGCGGCATTATCAGTTTCAATGTAGAATTTGTTTCCTGTCAGATAGAATTTTAGTTTATTGATCGCAAATATAATCGCCAACATTTCCTTCTCTGCAATGGTGTATCTCGTCTCATACCCCTTTAAAATTCTTGAAATAAAGCAGATCGGAACTTCGACTCCTTCTTCGACCTGTATGAGTTCAGCTGCTACTGCCATGTCTGAAGCATCCGTCCTTAAGATAAAATCTTCTTTGAAATTTGGATATTTAAGTAGCAATCCTTCATGGAATTTTTGTTTTAAGGTGTTGAAAGCATTCTCCCTTTCTTCATTCCAATCTCATTTCGTATTTTTCCTCAGCAATTCAACCAGAGGCAATGTTAAATCGGAATACCCTGCTATGAACTTTTTATAATAATTTAATAAGCCAAGTAATCCTCTTATTGTTTTTAAATTCTTGGGTCGAGGCAAATTCTTTATTTCTTCGATTCTTGCTTGATTGATTGTCACCCCATTGTTGCTAATTTTATAGCCTAAGTATGCGACCTGGTTTTTCATAAATTGACACTTAGCCAAATTCAATTTTAATCCATTTTCATTTAGAGTGCCTATTACTAAACTTAAGTGTTTCAAATGTTGTTCCACATCTTCAGAAAATATTAAAATGTCGTCTATGTAGTGTACGCAGAAGCTATCAAATTTATTTAGTATTTGTTGCATAGCCCTCACTAAAGCTGCACATGATGTCGTCAAACCAAAAGAGACCACTTTGAACTGAAAAATCTCCCCCTCTATACAGAATCCTGTGTATTTTCTTGAGTCCTCATCTAAAGGAATTAGCCAAAATGAATTCTTTAAATCTAATTTAGATAGCACTTTCTTATCACAAATTTGGCTTAATAATACATCGATCGTCTGCGGACTTTCATTTTGGGGTTTAATGATTTGATTGATTCTACGTGCATCTAAACAAAACCTAAGACTACCATCGCCTTTCTTCACTACCACAATCGGATTAACAAATTCTGTTTTAGAAAGTTCTATTACTCCATCGTTTAGCATTTGTTGTATCTCGTGTTTAACCTTTTCGCGCTGAGCATATGGTATCGGATATGACTTTGCTTTAAAACCTTTTGATTCGTCCACGATAAGTTTATGGCAATATTTTGTTGCTTGTCCGGTTTCTTGGATTCACTACTTCTTTATTCTGTTCAATGGTCTCCATTATTCTGCCCTTGTACTGTAGGTAATCTTTCCCAAACTGTTCATCATCCAACATACTTTCTGATATAGCATAATTATTAATAATAACTTCGTCTCCGGCTCTTTTGGCTCGGCAACAAATTTTTTCATCGTCTCCCGCACATTTTGCTGGGCAACAATTTATTTCGGCTCCCGCTGTTATCTCAGCTGGGCCCTCATTTATTAGCTCCTGTCCTTTACTGGACCAAAGCTTATTTATTTCACCTATTTGGATGCACTTTTGCTCTCCCTTAATATTTATTCCCACCTGTTGAATGATATCTACTCCTAACACAAACTCTACGTTCAAGGCAGCTACAATATAGAATCGAACATCAAATTCTTTTTCTTTTATGTTCAGTTTTATTGCCAATACTCTACTAGTTGTTGAAATCTTCTTCCTTGTCGCGGATAGTAAATCAATCTTGTTCACTTTGATGATATTGCTTTGTAAATTGGTCATATGCTTGTTTATAATTTCTTCATGTACCAAGGAAATCATTGCTCCTGTGTCAATCAACGCAAAATATTCTTGACCTAAAATTCTTAATTTTATGAACGGTAAACACGTGTTTGCTTCATTGTAATCATTTTCTTCTAATAAGTATTCCCCCTTTGTATCCGATATGATGGCTAGATTGGCGATGTCCCTAAAACTACTGTTATTTAACATATTTACATAAACGGCGTTTTTCTTTTACCCCCGACGGTTCTTCATGGACCTCGGCTATTTCTATCCTATTTAGGTCGTCCTGATCATTTATATTTTTTATCCTGTCCGTGAATAATGCATTTACATACTGTTGCTCTCTTTTCTGTTCTTCATCGATTTCTTGTCGACGTTTCTTATTCCGTTCTTCTATTAATTCTCCATAGCTTTTGTTATTGTTGTCCCTGTTAAAGTTTTGTCGGTTTTGATTCCCCCAATTATTGTTAAATCCCCAGTTTTGATTATATGGTCGATTAAAATTGTTGAAATTCCTTCTATCATTTTGATAATTATTATTATTATAATTAAAATTGTTATTATTTTGCCGAAATCTGTTTCCAAAAGTTTCACTCAATTTCCTTTTACTATAATTTTGACCTACTGTCGTCCTATTGTCACCATTTTCATTACTTACTGCCATGTCATAATTCCGTACGATCTCTAAGAAATCCCGCAGCGTCTTCACACTCTGCACGGCCACTGCTCTGGTGATTTCAGCTTCCAAGTGTCTCGATAGGTGCTGAATTATTTCTTCTTCTGTTAATTTCGGGGTCAAGTATTGTGCTTTATTAAATCTGTGCACCACGTATATTTCTCGTGAGCCTCCTCTGTCAATGTATTTTCCAGAGGTCAATTCCGTCCTGACTTGTGCTTGGTGCGTATTGCTCCAGTATTGTTGAATGAAAAGCTCTCGGAATTCCTCATATCTTGCGTATTTAGCCTTCACGATACTGTGCCAGATCTCAGCATTTCCCCATATCGCCATGTTTATCACTTCCAGCTTCCTGCATTCAGTCGCAATTGTTCTTATAACGTCGTCAAGCTTAGCTAAAAAGATCATGGGTAGCTCCCCGTATCTGCCTTCAAACTTGGGCACGAAGTCCATACTGAAGCTGGGAGGTGCCACGCTAACTGGGTACTCTTGTGTTTGCTCAAACCTTTCATTAGTCCCCTGTAGCTCCTTCCTAAGTCGGTTGTCTATCATAGTGATCTTTGTTGCATTTTGCTTCCTCTCTTCACCTGCTTTCTTGAATTTTTCTTCTGCACTTGTTCTTAATCTGTCTAGCTTCTGATCTGTTTCATCCTGTTGTTGATCCAGCTTCTCCTGCGTTGTTATTTGTAATGCTACCATTTTATCCTCAATTTCTTCGTCCTTTCTTTTCAGGCTTTCCTCAACCCTCTGCATGATTTCTTGTTGTATTTCCGCCTTCGTTGTTTCTTTGAAATCCTCGAGTTTCTTTTCTAATCCCTCTATTTTTGCTTGCACTTCTTCTTTATTCTTTTCCAGTTTTCCTTCCACCACTTTGACCAGGATTTCTGCATGTTGCTCTGCCCTATTTTCTCTCTCCGCTGCATCTCGTTTCAATTCCTGTACCTTTTTTTCGGCATCTTGTTTGAGCTCTTGTATCATTTTTGTTGTCTGTGTGAGCGATTCTTGTAATTTCCTGTCCCTTTCTTCAGCTTCCTTTTTGTTCGTCTCTAATTCCTTTCTGAGAGCTTTTTCCATGTCCTCCATTTTCCGAAACATCGCTTCTATAGCTCCCCCCATCTGCGTATCTGATTTCGAGGTTTGGGGTTGTTGCGTTTCTTGTTGATCCCCCTGTGTTTGTTCTATTTCGGGTTGTGTAGGCTGCTCTTGCCCCTCTATGATTTCTTCTGCTAGCTGTTCTTTCCCTTCACTTTTCTTTTGCTGTCTTCGAGTCATCATGCCTAATTTCTTTTTACGACCGCAAAAACCAGAAAAACGCTTGCACAAACAACTCAAAATAGCCACACAAATAAAGTCTCAAGTACAATACACAGTTCGGTCAAATTGATAGTATTAATAATTGCAACCTACTACTTGTTATATCGACTAATAATAAAATGTTGGGCGCCTAATTAATTTTTCAAGCCTTTTAATTCATGTAATCGCCCCACGTTGCTAGCGACATGTTATTATGCAATGACTTATGTGATATATTATTTTATATTGTAATGGATTAGCTTTAAACATAAATCACCACACAATACTTTTTATTTGACTTTAAATGGACATTGAATTTTTGGTGAAAAACAACTCCGAGTTCTTTATTTACTGGCAATGTCGTTAAAAATGGTGTTTTGTCCCTATCTGAATTACTTATCTGAATTAATAAGTTGGCTAGCTCATAGAATCACAGCATGAAACTTAAAAATCTCAAACGGGCGTTGGGTTCCTTAGTTAAAATTAGTACGGGACGCCGCTGTATTATCGTGAAAATTACTTTACAGAGCGCCTGCGCTCATAACGTCAAATGATGACACACTAAGAATTGTAAACATACAGAAGTCGTGCGTTTTTGTGAAATTAAATCAACTAAAATGAACAGATTTTATCGGTAAGTCAATTTTAATTTACCGCCATCAAACGGCGTCTAAACCACTTTTGTTTTCTAGTGACGCTAACTAAGCCTTGGTTGTTTTAAACGGCGTGGGTCTGCGTTCAATTGTTTATGGGGCCCATTTGCCAATTTTAACTAATTCTCCTGGGCTTATTATTATATTTGGGCACACAAATCCTCCGGAAACCTGCTCTCCAAGACTGCCTTCAAGTTTGGCCAAAATTTCAGCGAGATCGGGCGTATATAAAAAAATTTCACTAACCTAACCTCTCTTGCAGGTGAATTCACGGCCAGGTCCCCTCTGGTAATTTACCTCTTCCTGCAGCTCGCCGGCGATGATCTGAAGGTTGCTGGCTGCTCGAACTGCCCACTGGTAATCCCTGCTTGCTTCTCAAGACCTCGTATGGTGCTTGTTGTGGTGTCCGGAAGGTCCCCGATGCCAACGTCGAAGAGCAGCCGAAAGAAATTTATTTTTATGACGTGGAAACTCTTGCCTTTATTGGTGTCGATGCTCTGCAGCCTTGTGAACACGATGGTGTACTTTATTTTTACCTGGATTTATGTTCAACACCCAAAAAGATTAATTAAAACTCGAGCAATTTTCAACGTGTCAGCATCATTTTATTGTTAAAAACAAGCGAGAGTCTGGTTGCTATGCAACTACCATCAAACATTGATTTTAACAGAAAGTAAGTAACTCAATTACATTAATTTAAAATTCTAAAACTAACAAATGTGATAATTATGTACAATAACCTTAGCCTAAAATAATTGTACTTTGATTTTCATAAAATTGTCCATCTAGGAATGCGCCACAATGTTTATTTAAAAAGCACTTTTAAGTTTAACTTGGTCACTGCACTGATTATTTATGTGTTCACCAAAATTTTATCACTGGCCTGCTTGGATCTTAATTTCTGTACTTTTGCCTGCTATCCTTCAAATTCCTCGGTTTTCCTTCTGTATGTAAATTTGGCTGGCTTTGTGCTCTTTTGCACGTTACAATCGTTAATCCTCCTCTTACCATTTATTATTTTAAACTGCTCATTATAAGACCTTTTGTAATTTACTTTAGATTGCTACGCACCTTTGTGACTTTGCATGTTTTAAATTTTACTGTGCCAGCTCTATTAAATTGGCTTTTGCTGGTATAATGCTTCAACCTTTTTATATTTTACAAATTTACAACCTATGAAATTTTCAGTTTCATTCCGTTCAAGCCTATTCAAGTAAATTCGAATGTTACTGGCTACATTTTACAGTGCAACTTTCAATTGAAAAATTATGTGATTTTATTCAGATATGCAAATCATTTCAACTCTGTGTTTTTTATGACTTTAATATTTAATTGTTTGGCATGACTACGAGAGCTGATTTAAGGATCAAATACCATTTCAATATATCAAAATCAATCGCCGTGTGTTACTAACGCAAAAACTAGAGAAGGACTTGGCCGATTTGGATGATTTTTTTTGTTTTGTTCGTCTTACTCTCCAGGTGGTTTAGCAAAAATTTGGAAAAATCCAAAGGGAAAGCCGGAAAATTGTAAAATATCGTAAGTGTGTCTTTCTATTTGCAGTCATTGCTTAATGGTTTGAAGGGTTTTCCCATCATGTCATAATCCGCATCAGGTAACCGAAGGCAGAAGAGATAATACACTAATAGCAATTTATGAGCAGGGGGTAATTCCAAATGCCTTACATAGGTCGTCGCAGTCAGTCAGTCAGTCAGACATTCAAATTTGGTTTGTGTACAAGTGATTGTGAAAACAATTCCGTGTCGTTTTATAGTGTCCGTTGCAATGCCAAAGGCACTACGAGCTAACATAGGTCGTCGCAGTCAGTCAGCTGCGCGGGTATATACTTTACGTGCGAACCGCAATGAGGTTTTTTGGGACGTTGATTGCGAACATGGCATTTATTTTTAAATCCAAGATGATGGACATAAAGTTAAAACTTTATAGTGGTGAAACGGGGTTTCAGAGACAAATTATTTTTGTTCAAAACAACGTTTGCCGGGCCAGCTAGTATAATATAAAGTTTTTCCTACAATTTCACTTTCATCTTAATTTCAATGTATGAACATTCCAAAATTATGGATTTTCTTATCACATTTTCCTTCATTCGCCTCCATGTTCTTGTGCAGAAAGGCATGCTCTTGTGAATTTGCTTAAATATTTACTATTATGCGACACATTGAAAACTACTGAGATTTAAATCAATTACAAGTTATATTCCGGGTTATGAAGCGCCTTATAATCAGAGACAAGATCTTGCGATTTTGATAATTACTGTCAACATGTGAATGCTCTTGCATTAGTGGGTTTAGGGTCGAATTCAGCTCAACACCCAAAATTTAATTGCTAACAATTTTTTCGTGGTCATATATGCTATCGACATCCTTCTGGTAATGCAAATTGCCAATTTGACAGTCAATTTATAATTTCTTTATTTACATTAAACATTCATACATCAATTAATTAAATATTATATAAATATTTCATTCGCACTTCAATTAATTAAATTATCTATATAAATATTACATTCACACTTTAATTAATTAAATTATATATAAATATTTTGGTGAGTTTCTAAACTACTCTGTAATACTTTACCTGTGTTACTGACGCTAATAATTTATGATTTAATTACATCTGGTTTGCTGCATTTCTTTGTTTATTTTTTATTGTTGTGTATGTACTACCCTGGCCGCTACCTCTATTGTATTTCAGGATTAGTTAGTACCACCTATCGTCAAAGTGCCGGGTTACCTGCTACTTGGCGCCCATATTTTTTTTTGTTATTTACAGCTTAAGATTAGAGTCTTTTGTTTGACCCATGACCAGCTCCGACTGAGAAGTCGGTTGCCTTTGTTTTTCTCCTTTTACAGTCACAGCGACGGTAACAGTTATTTTAAAATTTCATTTGTATGTTATGGTAAAATACCACAGGTGCAAAAGTTAAAATAGTTTTCTACGACCAGTATTGTAAATCATCAAAATTGTACAACTCACAATCTGTGTAAGCGTGTGTAAAATATCGATCACATGATTAGGGATTTAATGACTTATTATTTTGGTAGCAACAATGGTTTTTTAGTGTTTTACAGTTTTTGTTTTGCACGAAGCGGTGCATAGAGGAACGGTTGTGATTGCAGCCGCCTTGTTTTTAAGGTGCTGTGGTAGTAGTGATTTGACAATTAATACAAAATTTCTTATATACAGTAAATGTATAGTACGCACTCCTGGAATTACACACTCGTCGCGGCTTGTGTGAAACTTTTTCAACTCGCACGTAATTTGCTTCTTGCAGCTCTTGTAACGAAATATACCGTTGTCTTAACACGTCTGTTAATAAAATGTGTTAGTGTAATCACTTCATCAGGAATTTATTGACTGGATTACAAAATGGCTCTCCTATCAAGTATGATATAATGCAGATTAATGCTTGCCAACTTTTACGTAACAAACATACGTATTTGTATTGTAATTAACTTTTCTGCAATATATGATAAGCCCTTATCTAAATTTAACGACCAGTTTCGTTTATAGCTGATTACGTTTTGTGTAGAACGTTTTTATAATCAATAATTTGTTAAGAACTTAAATCTCATTAACTGATGACCTTCTTAGGGATGAACCTCTTTTTAGGTTAATGTGAAGTTCCGTTTTACAACTTTGAAAGGTAAGACTTTTCTTGTTACTCTTTGCCATTTTCTTAGCACTCAAACATTGGTCGTCATACATTTATGCAAGTTGGACCTGTGTAAAATTCTATTTAAAAAGTATGTATCTAATTTTATGTAATGTTATTTTCATGACGCAAGCAGTTTTCTTAGTCCGTGTGGATTGTCCACGAGTACGGCTATTCGTATTCGTATTAGTAGTAACTAGCAGTCCAGTGAGACAAATGTCTCATTTAATAAAACAAAAAAGACCATTTTGCAAATAGAACGCGTATTCACCACACGTACGTATATGACGTCATTGTTGGTAGCAAACTACCAGTCGCATTCGCCTTGATAAAATTTGCCTAAAATCTAACCTAAAAAGTTAGGATTAGGATAATTAAGATAATAATTAGTGTTAGAGACTGGAATTCGGTTCCTGACCTGAGAGGACCGTTCCAAACATATAACTTTCATAACTTTTTTCTCTATCTCTTACGGTTTGGCTGCTGAAACAGCGTCCCGGACAGACAAGTCTATTATATATATGGATAGTAAAATTATAAAAATTGGGTATAATTTAATAAAACACGGTAGTTATCTATTCTTCTATAGTTACCCATGACTAACACGACATTTATATTTCAAAGAAATATATTTATTTGTTGCAAGAGCCTGTTTAGTACATAAATAAATAAATTGCTTTTGTAGCATTTTTTTCAATTTCTTTTCTAATTAAAATAAGAGAGGGGGGTTTAAAAAACTATACTTTATCGACTACAGTACTAAAGTGCAATCAATCTCCTGAGTTGTTACTTGCAGTAGAACTTCCAGTAGCTGAAAAACTAAACATATTGACAAAACAGCTACTAAACTGATAGAAAAGGCCCAAAACAGAGACGATAATAATTGTGTTTCCAAGGTACTAGCAGCTGATCGCTGTCATTCTTCGGCAAATAGCCGGTTACTTGCTCTAACAACTGATCACTATTTTTATCTGGCAAATTTCCACCTGCTTGCGTTAGAATTACTCAACTACACTCTGACATGTTGCAGTGGCCCTTTTCATGTGAAATAAAATCCCTGTACGTAATTAGCGTTTGAATTTGATTGTAAAGTATGGCCTGAGACTCGGCGAGTCAGGGTCGCCAAAATATCTCTTTCCGAAACCCAGTCATCGGGCACACCGTTAACGGCGTACTGGGTGATGTGGTTAGCATCACGCCTTCGACGACTGCCTTACTTTCCCTACTTCCACAACCGTGGTTTCGGTATCCAATTTTTGAAGCGACTGGGTGGGCCGCCCGCCAGTTGCCAGAAGTGGGGATTGAACCCCGCACCGTAGCACCGCAGTCGAACTCCCTAACCACTCGATCACGCTGGCAATCTTGAGTTTGATTGACCAAGGTTTTAAGTAATGCAGAGCTACTTGAAAGCTTCAGTTAAAAGAAACGAGTGTTCTGCAAGCAAACTATTATAAATCAGTGTACTTTTGTGAGGTACACTGTCTGACAGGCTTTTACATGTTTTTTATGTAGGTATTTGTTAAGTAAACCACGTAAGTAATCTAGCATCGTCTTTCAGCAGCTAGAGATGCTGTAGAAGTGGATACCTAACTAACATCTGTAGTGGCATCCTCCCAGTTATTAAATGTAATACCGATGTTATTACACGATAGAACGGGATTACGACAATATTGGGTGATTACAAGCCCAGTCCGCCCGGAATGGTTGTAATAAAAAAAAGTTTGCCGGCAGCTAGTCGAGAGGGCGTAGGTTATTTCGGGACTGTCCTTTACACCGGGCAGCGCTCTATAACTTAAGGGGATAAAATGCCTGAGCGCCACCACTTTTCGGATAATAATACTGAGCGATTTCTTAAAAGTGGAAAGAGAAAATCGCCCGTAGGTGTGTTGTTGATACTATTGCAGGGACGTCCTTCCTTGCGCTATTCCCGATGGAACTTACCCTAAGTGATTTCCTACAGCTACAATCTTTTTACACTTAAATACAGGAAGGAACGCATGCAACAACCGTCAAATCCAAAGAAAACATAGAATCATTATAATTCAATATATTAACGTCAAACGCCAAAATTATTATGTACAATGATCACATCTGATTTAATTACTTGAGTCCTAAGTCCTACACAACGTCATGGTGTTTGACAAACTGCTAAATATTCTCATTCAGTAATCTTAATGTAACTCTTTACAGGATTATAAATTCGTGAAATAATAATGACTATTTTGTCGTTATCTCCACGCTGCAAGAGGAAGAAAGACAACAGGGAGAAGAAATCAGAAGACCGGAGAAGGATAAAATTGAAGAAATAATATATAAAATGAAAAACAACAAAAGCCCAGGGGAGAATGGAATAGCAGCCAAAAATCTGGAAGTACGGAGGAAAAATTGTGGTTAAGAAGGTGTACGAATTATTTTAAAAAATATGGAATACCGAAAATATTCCGAAGCAGTAGGCAAAAGCAATACTAGTCCCAGTATTAAAAAAAGGAGACAGGGCTGAATGCAGCAACTATAGGGGAATTGCATTATTAGACACAACATACAAAGTTTTGGGGCCAGCGATAAAAAGAAGATTAGAAACATATACAGTGTGGTCCATTAAGTGTGCAACAAATGGGACATTTTTTTATTAGCTGTATAACCGAAATTTAAATACCGCCACAAGTTAGTGCATGTTTGATAACCATATCAAATGCATTTATAATGGCTCCAAGTCAAGCAGCATACAGGGCAGGGCAAAAAAAATAAAATTCGTTCAAGAATAAAGTTACCTTATTTAAAAAAATACGGCAAAATGTTATTGATAAAAGTTGTTTAGAATCAAAAGATATGCTCAAATACAAAGTCAGGGTTTTTTATTCGAATTTTTATTCTTTTTTGGAAAATTTTGTATTGCCCCCGTATGATACATATTTTTATTATTCTGATTTTATGTGTATTTAAAGTACCCACAACCACATCACTTTTAAATAATTTTTAGCAACTTGAAGCATATTTGTAAAATTTACTTGAATTTATATTTTTTTAGGTAACCTTCTACTTCATGTTTGTTGCAACGATATTTAACAGAACTTTAGAATTCCGCAAATATTTTTTTAACAAGGCAAATGCTTTACTAATAATAATTTACATATGAAAAAACTCTCAATTAAAGTCTAGAATTTTATTTCAAATTACTATGAGAATGTTTCATGTATATACAAAATTTTCCAAAAAAAGAATAAAAATTCAAATAGGAGGCCGTGACTTTGCATTTAATCATAACTTTTTATTTTAAACAACTTTTCTTAATACAATTTTGCTATATTTTTTTAAATAAAGGGACTTTATTCTTTCACCAATTTCATATTTTTTGTCCGGCCCTGTATGCTGTTTGACTTGAAACTATTGTAAGGGCATTTGGTATGGTTATCGAACGTGCACTAACTTTTGGCGGTATTTAAATTTCGGTTGTACAACTAATAAAAAAATATCCCATTTCTTGCACACTTAATGGACCACACTGTATAGAAGCAGCATTAGGAGAATACCAAGCAGTATTCCGTAAGAATAGATCCACAAGTGACCAAATTTCCACACTGACGCAAATCCTAATAGGGGCATATGAATATGAGATTCCCACCCAAATGCTGTTCATCGACTTCAAATCCGCTTATGATTCCCTCAATAAGGAAAAGCTCTTCGAAGCACTAAGATTAGTAAGAATTCCAGAAAAGTTAATAATCTTGGTAAAAATGACGCTAAGAGACACCAGATGCGCAGTAAAGGTAAAAGATGATATAACAGAGAGTTTTGAAGTAGAAAGGGGTGTGAGGCTGGGCGATCCGCTGTCTACTTTCCTATTTAACGTACCATTAGAAGTGACAATTAGGAAAAACGGGATAAACAGAAGAGGAACTCTTCTGAATAAGAGTCACCAGTGCTTCGCATACGCTGACGATATACTGTTAGTAGCGAGAAGTAGGAGAGAATTAGAAGAGGTTATAAGAAATCTGATTAAGGCTGCAAAACAAATAGGATTACAAATTAATATCAGTAAAACTAAGTATATGGAACTCAAGAAAAAACAAGGAGCAAGCAGCCAAAGTAAACTGAGGGTACAAATAGAAAAAGAAGAGGTCCTAAAATTGGAAGAATACATGTACTTGGGAGTGTTAATAAACAATAAATGTAGGAAAGAAAGAGAAATAAGTTTGCGAATAGCAAAATGCAGCAGACGTGCAGTAAGTTTAAACCGTGTAATACCATCAAAGAATATCTCAAAAACTCCGAATTTACAAAACCATATTGAGGCCAACGGTACTATATGGCTGCGAGACCATGACAAAGAAGACCGAACACAGTTTAGAGGTGTGGGAAAGGAGAATGCTGCAAAGAATATATTGGGGGGAAGACGGTAGATGACGTATGGGAGAGACGCACAAATGCAGAAATATAGGAACTGTATAACGAACCAAGCATAATCCAGGTAATCAAGGCCCGACGATTCCAATGGCTAGGACATCTGGAAAGACTGCCAGATAATAGATTGACAAAGGAGTTACGGTGGAGAATCCCAGAAGGGCCAAGAAAAGGGGGAGACCAAGAAAAAAGTTTTGGGAAGCGGTGAAGGAAGACCTAAAGGAAAGGGGAGAAGACAATTGAAAAGAAACGACAGAAAAAAATGAAATTGTTCACAAAGCAATGGGCCTAAAAGGCCTGTCAACGCTGTCTATATATATTTATATATACCAGGTTTTTCAAACGTGCGTCACTTACTTTGCTTCCGCGACACTATTTCACTTAGCGAAAATAATGGGCGTCTACATTAATATAAATTTTACACAGTACCTTCTAATATCCTTACTGTGGCATGATCTGTTTGATGTCCTTCCGGAATCGCGCTTTGGAAGTGTCGCTACAGTGCTACAGAAGAATCTGGAGAGCTCGATGGAACGGCATACGAAGCGGGGCCGCCGTAACTGCTTGAAGAATCCGGGAGAAAAATCGATAACACGGAATGCAAGCGATTCTACAGTGCGAGAACTTGGTCTTCGTGTCTGGTCAATTATGCAGGAGAATCCGGGGAGTGTCGATAAACAATACGAAAATCTGGTAAGCACACCTGGTTAAATGACTCAAATCGATCCGGTTCCGTAAATTAAATCCGGAAAAGCGGATTAAGAAGATATCTCCGGAAATTAGAACGGTAGTGGTCAAAACAGGTAAAAAACTCAGCACCAAACTACGCGGCTTGTTTCGATTCGGCAACTGAAGAAACTCTCTTGCAGAGAAGTATGCAAGACCCTTTTAAAAGATCTGAAAGCAGAGTGCGGCGCAGAAACAATCAAATGTTTGCAACTATTGGTTGAAAATGGAGCAGGTGATTAATTCGGCAATGTGTTTGGCTGAAGCGCTACGGGATGAGAGATAGCGTAATCGAAATTTGCGAGAAGGGGTTTAGATTGACATCTTGAAATTATCTGCTCAACGTATGTGTCCTATGGTCCATATCTTAATGGTGAAGTGACTTTTACTGCCTTTTGACTGATTTATGAGGCAAAAGCTGGTCGTTTGGAAATGTAATGCACTGCACACCTCTGCGCCTTTTTTTTTGGACAAGTGGCTGATTGGAACATATACTTCAGAAATTGAAATTCATCTAACAATGTGTTCAGATCACGGCCTGCTGAATAGTGCGACAAACGTCACTTTATACGGACTGGGCATCTTTTGATATCCATTGTTGTTTTCGTTTCTGTAACATCCAATTTTGGCCATTTTTGCACCACGTGTCCACAATGATATTTAAATAACAGCGGCTGTCAAGGCAAATACGTGTTTAAAACTGGTCCTTAAATGAGGTTATCAGTCAAATAAGAACTTATTGTTTGGAATTTAATATAAATATGAATGGCGTAATCTATTTATTGTGCTGATTATGTACACTTGTGCTCATAGAAATGAAATACACTTACTGTTGGACTGATTTTTGTTTTATTTTATTTTGTAATACCGGTTGCTTTGAAACATCGATAAAGTGAAATTGTTTGTTGTATTAAATTACAAGAAAATAGATAAATAAAAATATCATATAAAAAATGTATTTCATAATGCGAATAATACGACATTTCACGTCAGTCCAACAGTAAATGTATTCCATTTTTATGAGCACAAGTGTACATCTTAGTGCAGGCTTTCTTCAAAATGCTACAAATAGCAGTTCCTTCTTGCAGTATACGTTGTTTTTTAAATAAAAATACAAAAAGAAATTTTAACGAAGTACGTTGAGGTCACTATATCAACACACTAAATGTGAGGTACCGCCATTCCAGTCGTCGCGTGAGAAAATTGTAAGATAAAGATAACAAATGTAAATTTCTCAAGTGCAGTTAGGAAGACAATAGTTTTGGAGATGTTAATTTTGGTATAATGGCACTGCTGTATAGTCAGGAATATGTTAGGTTAGCTCACTTATTATTAAGCCGGGGTCCGTAGCTCAGTGGTTAAGCATTCTGACTACTGATCTTAGGGTCGCGAGTTCGATCCCCGGTCCTGGTGAGTTTAAAAAAAATGCGAATAAAAACCTCTACAGAATTCCATCATTCGGAAGTGATGTGAAACCGTGGGTCCCATGCTACTACGATTGTGTAGCATGTAAAAAGGGTTGGAATTCCTTAGTCTCGGTACAATTCTAAGTAGGACTTTGACCATATGACCACAGCATTTGCTGTCTAAGGTACCTGGCACTTCGCATGCTTAGATCTTGTCCACAACAAACAAACAAAACTTTATTATTAATCAACGGTTTTTATTTATCAAAGTTACGTCAAAATATTTTTAGATTGTTTTTTATCCCCAGTTTGTGCGACAAGCATAGATATAACAAATCTCTAATGGCGGTACCTTACAGTGTGTTGATCTAGTAACCTTACAGATCGTGGGTATACAGCGCTCCTGCGGAAAATCACGAAACTTCACATATGTCGTATAAAGTGACGTTTGTCACACAATTTAGCAGACCGTGGTACAGAACGACTTTAGTATAGCTAAGCTATTGAGATCTGGTGAACCCCACCCGAACCCTGAGTTAGTGACGAGCCAACCGGAGATATTCTTATCATTAGCCTTCCAACGCCGTTGCCTATTCTAACGCCGCCGCGGTTATCTCAAGCGCATCAATTTCCTTGCAGTCTATGATTTTAATGGTCCATGTTTCTACTGTGTACTTATAACAAAATAGCGAAAACTATGTAATGGGGGAGAAACAGTTTGCTACGCTTGGCTACTTTGCGATCTTTCCATATTTTTCTGACTTTTATTACTGCACTTCTAGTAATCTCGATTATTCTCTGAATTTTGAGGTTTACAACTACACACATTCGTAACGACAGAGCCAAATTATCTAAATTTTAGACGACTTATAACGCTCTAATCGGGTAAGCCTTACTTTGGTGGCAGCATAGTGGCTTAATTAGTAAGACGTTAATAAGAAGTGCTTTGGCTATCTCAGAGAAGAAAATTAATCCAGATGCGGCCTTAGATGTGACCATAGAAAAAATCAGAATACCAGAACTTATTGCATGCAATAAAAGCTAAAGTACCATTGGAAACAGACGCTACTGGTTCAGTAATTGTAACTTAATACTAGACTTGTAGGGATTTAGAAAATATTTGTTGTGGTTAAACCGTTCATCCAACTAAAATTTTGAAAGAGAGGAAATAGCTTCTAAATTAAAGAAACTATCAGAAAAAAAATTGGTAGTGATTATACAAGGGGGTAAAAAATTTAAAAAAGGTAATTATTTTTAAAGCCCTCTAGCGGCTAAACGAAGCGACTTTGAATAGAGGTAAGTTGTATATTCCTTCTTGGTAATCATCAAATACACATCACAAGATGTATTCTTGGTATATACAGATTGCGGCAGGCAACTAGGACCATAGCAAAAGTAAGGGGACTTTACATGTGCCCATAATTGCATTTAAAACATTAAAAAATCGAATATATACCTTGTATTTATAATGATCCTAACGACCTATCGTTACCGTACATTGATTGTTCGTTTCTTAACCACCACGATGGCCACCTGCATATTCTTCTTGCTTTGGCAATGGTCCTAGTTGCCTGCCACAATCTGTATATTGAGGAGTAGTGCGGATAGGATGTATCTCTATGCAGACTATTCTTTTCTTTTGTTGGATTGCTAGTGACATAACGTTGTTCAATAAAGTGAATACGATGGACTACATTATTTAATTAAACCCTTTTTTTAATTTAACAATATATGCTTTGATTTTCAATTTTACATATGTTAAAGTTCCGTGATTTGTCGAATTTAACAGATTCAAGATGTTAAAATAAGAAGAAATTATTAGTTCTTATGCTAACTAATTAATATTAACATTAATAAACAGTGCACAATAATAAAATAGTATTTTATGCAACAAGTTTATAAAGCATGTATTTTTTTACAAGTGAGAAATTTACACACACAATTTTAAACTTCCAATAGTTGACAATGCATAGTTGTAAACCTTGTAAAAAAAACTGAGGTATATTGTTGGTGACGCTGTTAGTCCGATGTCAAATTCGAGGTTAGCAGGTTAGGTTTTTCGTCAGTCTGACACGAACTGACGCAAAACCTAACCTCGAAGTTGACGTAGATAGCTTCACCAACAATAGTGATTTTTTTAAATTTCATAGTTAATCTTTATTTCAATATTTCAATAATGACACATTTGAGACATTAGTGTCATATAACAATTACTTATCAATGAGGTGTTACAAAAAACAATTTTAAAAATGTGACTGCACCTCCATATGTTTAACGTGAAAATACTGTAAAAAATACTTAAGATCAAGATCAATATTAACGAAAATTCGTACTTTTACGCTAACAATGTGCACTTCTTATCAAACACTTTCTTTAAAAATAGATTTCTGAAATATCAAAATATATTGTCATTTCATGGGTTAAGCTGTCATTTTATAGATACAATTTTACAGTTTAGTTACAAGAGATATGTTATCAACTTTATATATGTCTAAAATTGCAATGCTTGTGTCACGTTTTTAACTGTCCATAAAATAATCCAGTTTCGCTCGATTTCCTATTTAAACAGCGGTGATAGCAGATAACAAGCAGTTTTTCGCAAGTATCGATTGGTATTTCCAACGATTATTTGCTATTGCATAAACCTTTGATGAATTCTCGACTATGCTGCACGTACTATCAACATGGACGTTTGTGATAGCTGTGGTATCCTGCCAAGAAGGAATTCTATACCCAAGAGAATCAGAAACAAGGGAAGTAATTTCACTTAATGGTATCTGGAACTTCGTTGTCTCTCCAATTAATAAACCCTCTAAAGGATTTCGAGAAGAATGGTTCAAGACTAGTCTTACACAGGCCAGTATTCTTCATATCAATTATCTCTATCTTATAATTCATTCACAATGTTTTCTCCTCCGAGCAAGCTATGTTAGGGTGACACTTTTGTTGGTGCGAAATAACTAGACACGACAAAATTGAGTTATGTTGATTTTAATTTATAGAAGTGATTTTTGAAAACTTGCACCGTTGCCAGTTAAATTTTTGTCTGTTTCCGTAAAAGTTTCGGCATTTTAACTTTAAAATTGCAACAATGTCAATAAAGCAGTTATAAAAAATGTCATCGTTTTTTTCATGTCACAGTTTGACTTCTATCAACCTAATAAAAACATGTAACAGCCTACTGGGGCGGAGAAACATTATGAATGGATTATACCGGGTGGCCATAAATATCTGAGATCCCGGTAGCCATGGAATTAGTTACTTATAAATGTTGGTTAGCATTATATTTCAATTACGGTAAGTATTGGTACCTATATAATGTAATAAAATGCAATAAGAAAAGGGAATGTGCCCCAGATGCTGCTGTTTAGCCTACGACTCGACTATAAAAATATCCTGTTCTAACTCCATTACTTATTGCAATCTGTAATAATTTTTGACAGATAGGAATTTTAGTTGTGATGACATTAATGACATTTAAGTTTAGTTGGATTCATCACATTAATAAAGCGGTGTTGATTCCAAAGGTAATGTGATATCAGATATTTATGGCCACCCGGTACATTAGGGGTAAATTATATATGCGCATTTGATGTAATACGTCCGTTATGAAATGACACAGGAAAGATTGTGTTTACCCCTAGAAAATCTATTAAGTACAGAAACACATCATATATCAAAATCTTAGTCTTGATGAAGGCTTATAAAATAGCCTACACTTTAAAAATGACAGCAAAAATAGATGTTTCTATTTATTCGAAAATACAGAAAACTTCCAAGGATATTAAATTAAAGTAATGAGGTTATTCTTAATATTTTTAAATAATTAAGTGATTAGTTCCTCCACGATGTCTCTCTCTTCAAAAAGAGAACGTACTTTGCAAAAAACGTATTGATGTTTTAAATAACCTTCTTTTAAGTTCTATGTAAAGAGTTGAGAATATGAAATAGCCCATATAAAAAGTAATTTGAAACAAAGCATTTTAGTTTTGGGATCTATATAGAGCAGCGGTGTCCCAAAGTGTGAGTCGCGACCCGGCACCGGGTCGTAGAAAAATTTTGCCGGGTCGCACAAAAAAATTGTAAAAACAAAACAAAATGTTTAATCTTAGTGAACAAGAAGTTGATAATTTAATTGAAATTTCATGCGGCACCGATCTGAAAAAAGTGTTTGAAACTGTACCACTAATTAATTTTTGGTTGCGCTGTCAAAAGGGGTATCCAAGCGTAAGCAAAAATTTGTTAAAGCCTTTTGTCACCACTTATACGTGTGAAGCTGCGTTCTCAGCCTTGGTGTACTTAAAAACTAAGTATCGAAACAGATTGGATGTCGAACCTAATTTGAGAATAAAATTAACACTATTACCTCTTAATTTTAAATTGTTATGTGATGACCAACAACATCATCCTTCGCACTAAGGACAAAATATGTGGAAACAAAATCTTACTTCATTTACGAAAGTTTTAAATGAATATAATTGTTAATTTTTTAATTACTTATATTTTTCCTATATAATTATTTTGCAATTTTTGTGTATGAAATAAACAAACAAATAACTTCATTTTTACTAAAAAATAAAATTTGTTTCGTAAATACATTTTTTTTCAAAGGTGGGTTGCGAAAAATTTTAAAACCTCGTACCGGGCCGCGGTCAAAAAGTTTGGGAACCGCTAATATAGAGTGTAGAAATGTTTTACGCACAATAGGATTTTTAATGGTAATTTCTTTATATGAAAATATTTGCTTCCCTAATTATTTTACAGCAAACTTGCAAATACATTTTGGAAATTTGAAAAATTACAGAAATTAAAATTATTATTTTCACAAAAATTAGTGGTGCTTTCAAGTGTTGAATGCTTATTATTGATTTTGAGTATTCAACTTTGTCAAAATGAGACTGATATTTGTTAATGACCGTACTTTTCTAACACGTTTCATGAGTGGCTATTTGTTTCAATAATTTCATGGCGCCACTGATAAAATGACAAATGATGGCTTAAATAGATGCATACGCCATACATCTTTTCGTTTTTGAGATATTCTGTTTACAGACACACAGACAGACCAATGAAAAAAATTATATTTTTTGGGTTCAGGGGACTCTAAAACGTGAAGATCTGTTAAAAATTCAATTCGAAATTTTTGGGGTGAATTCATTCATTTTACAATCATAAAAGGAAGTAAAAAACTGATATTATCCCAAGAGAAGATTTTGATTTTTTGCCACTATAAAAACACGTGATTGGTTGAATTTTGAAAATCATGGCGTATAATTGGACAATAAGAGATGCGGGAAATAATCTCTACAAAAACTTTACAAGTTTTCTCAACAGTAATATCCCAAGTGCATTAAAATAGCCGATTAAATTTTGACGTTTTCTGTCAGAATGTTTTGCTAAGAAATATGTTAAGTAAATTTGTCGCTCAACAAGAATCCCATTTTGCGGCTGAAAATTTACTAGATATTGAGATGGTTTTAAGCCTATAACTTGGCTCTGTTTGCAGTGCAAAATATTAACCAAGTCAATAAAGCACAGAGTTAAGATATTTTATGAAATTGCAGTTTAAACAATAATAAAAGTATTAAATGCATCGGTAATGAGATGCGAGAAGCAGTAATTAGTCGGATAAAGGCACGCAAAAAGCAAAGCATATTTCAGAGGGGTTGGAATTTGAAGTTGAATAAAATAATATAGTTAAAATAATAGGTTTGTGCATAGTTAAAGCCAGACGAAACAAAATGTAATTGACACAGCAGACTAAATGAGCGAAGTTATTAATAAAAGCAAAGGTCAGTGAATGGCAAGCAATCTTAAAGGAAAATGAGATCGGAATAAAGGAAAATATAAAATTGCAAAGAGCAATCACGACATTAGGCAATGGAAGAGAAAGAAAACCGAGCAACGTTTGTAAATTTAAACTTAATGTCCAGTGCATTAATAAAACAAATTGAAAAGCAGAGCAGTAAATTTTAAAACATTTGTGTGCATAAATAAGCAAAGCACATTTTTTTAGATTTAAGAAAATATCAATTTAAGATTTATGTAATCAAATTTTACTCCATTTGTGTATTTTACTATCAAAACTAATTTCTAATTAACAAAAATTATTGCGTTAGCATAGCAACGTGATGCTTTTTTGTTGTTAGAAAGAACAATTGAAATAAAATTATTTGAAGCTTGGACGAATGTGTGATCCCCTTTTAATTGATGTTTTTAAGTAATAAACAAGTATTTTACCATATAAAAAGTGTACGTTTTTATTAACCAAGTGTTCAGCCAGCTGTGGGAGCGTTTGTGTTAAGTTCCACGAAGAAAAATTAAAATTCTCCAATTCGTCTCCGAGATTGGACATCGGCAGCCGATCAGCTGAAATTTCCGAGGGTCGTGTCCAGCACATTTAAGCAGCTGAACCTAGAGGTCTGCACTGCAACAGGTCGGCGGGGTCTGCAAGAGCACCTAAAGCAACATCTGCACTCAGGGGAGCGTCTCCAGCAGAGAAAATCGAACAGCGTCACCTGCGATCATCTCCAACCAACATCGGGGGGTTTTCAAGGTAGGATCTGCCAAATTTACTTAAGTGTGGGCTTCCGGAAAGTTATTGAACTCCGAGAATAAACCCTTTGGAAGTAAGTACAACGTATTTCGTAGCGTCCAGCTATACCCCAATCTTCATAATCTGCGTGGCGTCATTAGAATCTGGAATTTGGCCAAGATTTCCAAGCCATCAAAACAAGTGAACGGTCGACGTGGGGTATACGTCAACCTAGAACAATGAAGGCGAGGTTTTTGTTGTCAAGCAGAATAAACAAATTATTTACCTGATGATTCCTTGTAAACTTTTTTTATAAATATTCAAAATCGCTGTTGCACTGGCGACATTTTTATGTCGTTTAAAAGATCGTAAATTTTATCTACCAGAACCGCGTATATGAGCTACTCAATGACGAATAATCTAAAATGAACTACTAATTTGTAAATATAGCCCATTTCAGTACCCAACCCGAGATATGCAGTTTCGTGTTTACCGAGAGCTAGCGTAAATAATATTGCAAGTAAATAAAATATTAAGAAAGGGGCATTCAACCATTTTATTTGTGCAATTAATTAATGCATTTCATTTTAACTAGCCTAGAATTACTGACAGGCAAATTGAGCACGGTATATAAAATAAACCGAGAACTGTGTGTGTATGGATTTGCCCTAATGAAATTTATAATTTTGTACAAACAGACGGGCAGTACATTGCATATTTATAGGCACCGCAACGTGGAGGTTTGAATTTGATACCGAGATAAAACAAACAAGAAACATTTCATAACAATATATTTCTTCAGAGCAAAACATTCTAGCAAAAACTCAAAATGTCAAATTCGCTGTTAGCAGGTTAAGTTTTGCGTTCGTCTGTGTCAAAACTGACGCAAAACCTAACCTGCTAACCTCTAATTTGACATAGACTTACAGTGCTACCAACATATTATTCATACAACAAATATTTCAAAGGGAACTTGATAAAAAGGCATTTAAAATCACCCGGTATAAAAGTTGTAGGTACTAAGGTGGTGTTAATACGCGATACATTCCGAGATATCTTATTTATATTTTTCCCGCTGCTGATTGATATTTTCATATATTTATTAAGAAATTGTTTGATTTGTCACCTGTCAGCAGGATTAATGTTGATTTCAATCCCTTTCGTGAGTTGTATTACCTGTAAGTGTCACATGTCATATAAACAGTTGCAATAATTATAAACAAAACGTTGAAGTCTCCAAAAATTCGAAATTGTGTTTTCAACAGATCTTCACGTTTTAGAGTTCCCTGAACCTAAAAGTCATGGTTTTGTTCATTGGTCTGTCTGCCTGTGTGTGTGTGTGTGTGTGTGTGTGTGTGTGTTGTGTGTGTGTGTGTGTGTGTTGTGTGTGTGTGTGTGTGTGTGTTGTGTGTGTGTGTGTGTGTGTGTGTATGTATGTGTGTGTGTGTGTCAAAAACGAAAATAGATATGGCGTTGAAACTTCATACATAAGTTTTGTGTACTATCTAAATGCGACAACAAGTTTTTGAAGAAAATCGCATAACCGGAAGTACTCTTGTAATTTTTCAGTTTTTTTCGATTTTTCAAAAACGGCTCTAACTATTTTTTTCAAACTTTACATTTTCATTACATTTTTAATATGTATGATGTGAGAAAGGTGATTTTCCAGTTGAATACCTCTAAAATGGGTTTCTTTTGTTTTTTACTTCCCTCGTCTGAAAGAAGAAAAAAAGTATTGTAATCACGAAAAAATCATCTTTCGAGATTTCTTCAGATCTTCACGTTTCAAGATCCCTAGATGACGAAAAAAAGGTTTTCTTAATTCCGTCGGTCTGTCGGTCTGTCTGTCTGTCTGTCTGCTGTCTGTATGTCTGTCTGTCTATCTGTCGGTCTTTCTGTCTGTCTGTCTGTCTGTCTGTCTGTCTGTCTGTCTATCTGTCTCCCTGTCTGTCTGTCTGTTGGCAGTATAGCTCAAAAACAATTTTTCCGAGGAAGACGATATTTTGCATACATATTATATATATACCTCGCATGAAACCGGTACAATTTCATACAAATATATACAGGGTGAGCACTTTAAAAAATTTAATTTTGTTTTTTGGGTTAATTTTGAAATAGAATGAAGTAATAACTTTCACATAGGTCAGGCTTTACATTTGCTGAAAATAAGACTCAACCGATACAGGAAAATGTCACAAAAGAATAAAAACATTTCAACAATAACATCGTTCTGTTCAAGAGAGGCGCGCGCCGGATTTATTTGAAAGAGGCTCGGTAGCGTAATTGGCTTTATCGGTGCAGATACGATCTCTATGTAAGGGTGCGGTTACGATAGCTTTACAGATGCGGCAAGTTCAAACCCCAGCGGGATTAATTTTTTTATTTGAAAATGTATTTAATTTATTAAAAACGTGAAGATATTTTTACTCCTAACTTAATTTCATTTTTAAAAGTATTTAGTGTCTCAATGTCGACGAGGGAAGTTCTGGGTAAAGCCTTTTACAATTTTTTTTAATTTATTAACTCCTATTTTAAATAGAACACCCGGTATATTATTACATTTTTGAATTCACCTTAAAATTTTAGAGAAAACTTGTCTCGTCAACTAACGCTCTATTTTGTACGGTTTCTGTAGAATTTGTATTTTTTGAAAATTTTTGACAAATGATTAAAAATTAAAAATCTAATTTTCGGCTAATTATAATATCACTGTAAAAGGAAGTCTGGTGTATCACACCAGATTTTTGCCTTATACACACTGTATACTATAATTTTAACTAAAGTTGCACGTGGAATGTGAAGTCGTTAGCCATCCCCAAAGCATCCGAAGAATTTTCTGCTGGAGTTGATCACACTAGACAACAAATGTTAATTTTTTTTATTTTTCTTTAGAAACTATGTACAATTTTCGTTTCTTTTATCGTTCTAATAATAGTAATAAAATAGTTATTTATGTACCTAGAGCGAAAAATGATGCATTAGGCGTGAGTTCGAAAGTTTCGGGCCGAGCGAAACGAGGTCCGAAAAAACTCGAACGAACGCCTAATGCATTTTTCGTTCGTGTTGCATACAAAATTTTTCCTACGACTGTAAAATTTTCGAAAATAGGTTTAAACTGGCGTTTTTTGCCATTTCTAAAATTTCCGGCGACTTGTAAATTTTTACATCAGAATTGGATATTTTATCGCCCATTTCTTATTTTTATTGACACTTAAACACCGACAATACACAAAATAAAGCACAAGTAACTTTAAATCGCGAAAAAAGGTTTAAATCAAATTCACAGTGACAGCTGTCAACTTTGACATTTTCAAATAGCTGACCACTAGCCGACTTAGGTATATAATCATGAAAGCTTATATAAAATTTATGTATGTTGCTATGTATTATGATTCACGATTATACCGGGTGTCAACGAATTTATTAGACAAGTCATAACTTCTAGAGTATTAGGTGTATCAAAATGAGATTTGGTATACTCGTAGCTAAATGGTATAGGGAGAGGATAGGTATTATGCATCTTGGCTATCCATGGCACACTTGACAAAAGAAAATAAATTATTATCCAGTATTTTGCTGAGAAATATTTAATTTATGAGCTTATTTTTAATCCAATCGCAAATAAATTAGTATCGTTAGATTGACCAAAATATCCTCTTTTCGGAAAGTGCTTGTCAAAAAAGGGTCGCCATTTAAAAAAAAATAGTTAGACACGAAAATGTTATTTTGTCAACTTGTCTTATTCCTATCTATCATACTAATCACTAAAACTTTGCGATTGTAATTTTCTGACATCACCTGAGGTCCTTAGATTAGTTTGCGTCCAATCATGGCCACCTAGATGCAATACTAAAAGTGTCTCTAAAAAAATCAAGTAGGCTTAAAAAATGTCTAAAATGTCACATTCTGATCGAGAATTGTCTCAGAAATCCAAAAATATAAAAATATACAGGGTGTTCCATTTGAAAATTCGAAACCGGAGCCATTTCCGGTAAAACCGGAAGTGACCAGAAAGTGAAAAATATGCGAAAACTCTCCTCCCCCTATACCATTTGTCCATACCAAATCTCATTTTGATATACCTAATACTCTAGAAGTTATGACTTGTCTAATAAAATTGTTGACACCCTGTATACTTACGTATGACGGCTGCCGCGATGAACTGATTCAAAACAATCAATTTTTGACGTACGTCAACAAGGCGGAAAGCTTGATTTTAGAAGCAGTCGTAGGAAAACAAATTTATTCTAGCACGGCAGGTTTTTGAAAAACAAAATTATTGAAAAGTAAATGAAATAATATTAATTAAGTACCTATGTACATTACCTGGGGCTGTATCCTATCGTCCTGTTTAAAATGTTTTTCTTTTTAAGGTTGTTTTATACTGTTCTTCGGCACTTTCTGATATCAATGTCCAACAATAATTAGCAAGCATTTCACTGTTCCACTTGCCTTGATAACGTTTTTCAATAACATAAATGTCTTGATGAAACATTTCACCATGTTCATCACTGACGTCGCCGAAGTTCGGGGGAAAGAAATTCAGGTGCGAGTGCAAAAAATGTATTTTAAGGCTCATGTTACAGCCCAATTTATAAAGTTCATTAACAAGTGTTATATAATTGACAGATTTTGTGTTTCCTAGAAAATTTTGGGTCACACTTTTAAAAGAATTCCAAGTAACATGCTCCAAGTCACTTAAGGTTTCTTCAAATATTGTATCTTGTTGTAGAAGTTTAATTTGGGATCCTACAAAAATTCCCTCTTTAAGTTTTGCCTCTGTAATATTGGGAAATTTTTGTTTAAGGTATTCGAATCCACGGCCATCTTTATCCATTGCTTTGACGAAATTTTTATCAAACCTAATTTTATGTGTAATGGCGGTAGAAATATTTTATCAGGTTCCGCTAGTGGCTTATGAAGTATATTCTTTTGTCCAGGAATATACTGAGCCCTGACTGGCCAGTCTTTAACAATGTAGTGGGAATTTCTTGATCGACTGTCCCACTCACAAAGAAAACAGCAGTACTTGGTATACCCTAGTTGAAAACCGAGTAGAATTGCTACAACTTTGAGGTCTGCGCTGATATGCCATTTGTACATTTTGTAATTAATTCTGTCGAGAATACGAGTCATATTTTCATACGTTTCTTTCATGTGGATTGCGTGGCCAACGGAGATAGATGGATTAACTTTTCCTATGTGAAGAAGGACAGCTTTCAAACTCAATTTCGAAGCATCGATAAAAAGACGCCATTCTTCTGGATGATGTTGGTGACCTAATTCCAGCATCAGATCGTCCACATTATTGCAGTATGAAAGACCCTCGTCGGTTGAAAAATACTCTGATAGTTTTTTCTGACGATTACGATACCCAGAAGTATGTGTGTCTGGAGCTAACAGTTTCTATCCTTGGAGTCTAGATCTTAGTATTTCTACTTTAGTTTTTGACAAATTGAGATCTCGAATAAGATCATTTAATTCTAACTGATTTATTAGGTGTGGTCAGTCCTCTTGATATGGCAAATATTCATCATCGCTGGACGAGTAGCAGAGGGCAGACTAGCATGACTAATAGTTTTCTTGTTTCTGTTGGAAAACCCGAAAGTTTTCGTGCAGCAAAAGTAGCAATCAGTCAAATGGTCCGTTTGTTCACGCCAAATCATAGGTCTTGCAAATGGCATAGCGATGTTCTTACGGTTTGACCAGCCCCTCGGAGTAACAACGTACGTGACGAGGGCCCTGAACTAACCAAATAATAGCAGTCCTGCTGTCCACATCATCTCCTGGTTTAGATCGGCAGGTGGCGCCTAATAATTTCTCGGATTTGTCATGTACGTTTGTGGTACAACTCCATTTTAATGAATTCCTCCTTCTCTCTCTCTCTCTCTCTCCCCTCTCTCTCTCTCTCTCTCTCTCCTCTCTCTCTCTCTCTCTCTCTCTGAAGTTTATGTTTTTACAAATACTTTTTTCGTTGAGTTCCATGTTCTTTCAATTGCTATGGTATATAGAGGCTATATACTACATTAAATATGTATATTTATTTAGATGAATATAAAAGGAAAAGTTCAATACAGTAATTATATTGAAATGATTAAATGTAGAAAATTGTATTAATGACTGCTTATTTAATTGAATGGTATAATTGGAATTAAAGATTCAAAGCAAATTTTAAAAAAAAGGTATTGCATTTGAGTACTAATTGATGGTGGTAACAAGAGTTAATAATAAATACAAAGTTTAATGTTGCATATGACAGAATAAAATTCTATTGTAACAATTTATAAAGTGGGTACCATTCAAATTTATATAACATGTAGCAGGCAGGAATAATTGCAGTCTAGGATAGCAATAAAAATTGGTTTAATTATTGAAAATAACAAGTTGAAAAACAGTCTGTAAAAATTGAGTTTGGTGAAAAATAAACCATAAATTTGCCCTTATTTATTTAATATAAATGCAATTAATATTAAAAGGGGTTACTAATAATATACACAAGGTATAAGCAAGTGAATTACTAAAAGAAAATATTATTTAATTAAAAATGAAAATATGAAATGGTGGATCTACATATGAACAAGGCATAGAAGCAAGAAGAATAGATTTGGATATAATTGAATTGGTGTTATATTACAAGTCCTCAGGAGTTACATTAATTGGAGTATTATTGTTGTTTGGAGTTTTCGAGCACTACGCCTGAGGAACCAAGGGTAAGTTTGACGAGGACCAGTGTGCTTGCATCAAAAGGGGGAGCTGTTGGAGGCTGAAACAAAATACCAAGGATCAGTTGACAGGGACCGGCTTGCTTGCATCGAAGGGAGGAGTCATTGGAGGTTGCAGATTGTGCTGGATGCTGGCGACGTGTATGGAGATACAAGGAGCTAAGGAAGGACACAGTTAATTTACTATCTAAAATGGAAGTATATTTACCAAGGAGGAATTGGACGCAGGAAGGTTGCAGGAGTGACAGCTGTGTTGGGGTTCCAGAAGGAGTGAATGTCTACCGGTGTCTTGTGGTGTAACAAGTTGGAAGGCGGTTTGTTGGTGACTAGTGTTTTATAGCTGAGGTGTAGGAGTTTGGATAGCAGGAGAGAGGCACACCAAGGTGAGTTGGAGCTGTTTCCAGGTGGATCAATACAAAGAGATATGAGGTAATCTAAGATAAAAATACAATTAGAAAGGTTTATTACAATATCATTGAATACTTATCATAACATTATTGGGTTATAAAAACGTTGTAAAGAATTTTATTATGTCATATTGATTTAAAAGTGTCATTTAACACGGTATTGAATTAATAGCTGACAGCAAGCGACTTTCATAAAATATTTCAATTCAGATAAATAAAATAGCAACAAACAACTTACTAGATTTTGACGAACCAACCCTGAGCAAGAGTACTCATACAATTGAAATAATATTTAACAATAATTTGTAATAAATTAGAAACTTGATATTGAATTAAATAAGCACCAAAATATAATACAGAGAAACCTTAATAGTATATAGAAAACAATAGAGACCTCAACACTATATCACTATGCTGTTCGCTGTTCACAGTGTGTACATCGTTATTACTTTGTTTTTTTTTTCATAATTATTACTACCTGGTTATAATTTAAGTTGACGTATGCTCACAGATTTATCTTCACAGATTGGTTACAATCATTGTTGCAATGCAGAAAACTAAAGTAAATCCTGTTCTCAATAGAATAGCATTATTATTATTGTAAATATATAGCAATAGTCCATTAAAATTGTCAGTTTCTGTTATTATAAATATGTTTGTTTGGTAAGTAAATATTTGAAAAAATAAGAAATACAATTAAACGATTAGTTTAGTTGACAAGTTGAGCTTTTGCACATTTTTCTATATTTTTACACGTTATTGATGAGTGAATCAGGCCGCGTGCAGCAAAATCAGGACTTTCACGTAATAATAATGGTTATTACCTACTATTAGATAAAATGTTGCATTTATTTGCAGATATTAAAATTATCAGTCACCTATTATTATTATATTATTTCCAACTATGGCGGGTATTGAATATTTTTTATAACGTTTGAGACTAAAAATCGTGTAACTTTGCTATCTTTATACGGTGTTGAATTATTTAAACTAAAACAGAATTAAGAAATATTACACTACACATTACACTATTACACATGCTTTCATTAAAAAAAATAAACATCTAAACTAAATAATACAAACCTATACAAATATGTATTTTGTAAATAACCAAGACTAAATATTATTCACGTAGCTACCACAATAGTAAATAGTTGCAATAATAAAAATTGCAAAATCTATCAATCGTAGGTTATGATGTTTTATGTCGACGCAGAAACATAAACATACAAATTTACATTTTTCGCTAACAGTATTTTCTTTAACTTAACACTCTCGTGATAGAAAGCTTTGCCTCTGGTTTGTCTTGCCGATTCCATAACATTTTCAGCTTTCTATTGCAGGAAAGTGCAAATGAGTAGAGTATAACGCAGATTGCATCATTCATTTGCCCCATTTGGGTAAATTACGTTAAAAGATATAATATCTGGCTTCTTTAATATGCGTGGTGCAACTTCAACTTTCAAAGTACGAATGCTTAGTGATTGAAGATTTAAAAACGATTTTTAAATAAACTACAATAATGCTTAATAATACAAGAGCAGAACTATTTAAACTTGCACCTGCTTTAAAAGTTAAAGAAGCAATGACTGATACTTTCCTAAAAAAATCTGTAAATGGGTTTACACCGAACTTCCCTCGCGCGAATTAGATCAATTTGCAAATTTAAAAAAATGTATCCCGCTGGGGTTGAACCCGCCGCATCTGCATAGCGATCGTAACTGCGCCGATAAGTGGAACTGCGCCATCGAGCCTAATTGAAATGGCGCGCGCCTCTATTTAAGGGAATGGTCTTATTGTTGAAACATTTCGACTCTTTTGTGACATTATCCTGTATCTGTTGAGTGCTATTTTCGGCAATTGTAAAGCCAGACCTATGTGAAAATTATTACTTCCTTCTATTTCACAATTAACGCAAAAATAAACAAAACTTTTATTTTTTAAGGTGCTCACCCTGTATATATTTGTCTGAAATTTTCACGGTTTCATGCCATGTATATATGCAATGTGTATGCAAAATATCATCTTCCTCCGACAAATAGTTTTTGATTTATACCGCCAACAGGCAGACAGACAGACTGACGGAATTGAGAAAACCTGTTTTTCTTCATCTAGGGACCCTGAAACGTGAAGATCTGAAGAAATCTCGGAAGGTGATTTTTTCGTGATTATATCCACTTATTATAGAATCTTTTAGATTGAAAATGTACATCACTATTTGATGCCGGTCCCTTCAAGCTACAATGATATTACACCAAATTCGGAACTCAGGGACCACGTGGGAGAAGTATGGTACGACCGAACCTTTTTCGTTCCCAAATCTTGGGAACAAAATCGGGTTTGGTTGCGGTTTTCTTCAGTAACCTACGCCGCTCAAGTAGTAAGTTAATATAGTACATTTGGAACACTTTTAAAAGGTTCTATATTTTAGTGGCTGAATGGCAAGTTTGTGATGAAGCATGAAATCGGACATTTGCCCTTTCAAAAAGAAGTTAATTCGTTTCTAAATTTTGGAGGAAATAACCAAATAACCGTTGCTTGCAACAATATTCTTACCAACACTACAGTGCCTCAAGGACAAGTAAAAAAAATATATACGTGAGTAACACCAGTATATGGTCTTCACATATTATAGGATGCTATTTTATAGTAAAACTGTTCTATTTCAGAGATACAGGAGAAACATTAGTCCAAACCTACACTTTCGACTTCTTCAACTATGCTGGAATAGATAGGCCAGTAACATTGTATACAACCCCTGCCACTTACATAGACGATGTTAGAGTTGAAACCGACATCAACGGAACTGATGGTAGTTTAAAACTAACAATAAGTTTTGGTTCACGTTAATGAAAAATGTAATTTCAGGAATAGTCCATTATGAGGTTAAGTTCGAAAACAGAGAGAATGTTACATGTGTTGTAACGTTATTCGATAAAGCAGGCAATGGAGTAGCTAAACAACATGGAAAAGGAAATGGCGCGCTTCAAGTTCCATCTGCAAAGCTTTGGTGGCCTTACCTTATGCATGTAGAACCAGGTTACATGTATACTCTTCAGGTAAGATGTAGAAAATGATAAATTCATTATTCAGCTACATCTTGTGATATACAGGGTGATCTATAATGAGTGTAACAAACTTCTTCATTTTATGGAGGGGGGGGGGGGGGAATTTTAAGTGGTGAAAAATGTTATATGAACTTAAACCCGATTTCACTTCGTTATGAAACTATAAGAGATCAAAGCTCTGAAGGTAGTAGTAGTAGTAGTATTATTATTTATTCATCATAACATACAGCGTGTGAAGAAAATGTAATCAATGCAGTTCTGGACAACACTTAGTACTAGGCTCATCGCGACGCAATTGCACCTTCCTCAAAGCTTTGTGTGGAGGACATTACATCGCGAAGTATCCTTATCACATTCAACAAGTTTAGGCAGTACAACCACAAGATTATGGCCAACGTGTTAAGTTTTACATTCGATTGCTACGTAAAATTACCAAAGATCCAATTTTTTAAGTAGAATATTGTGGACCGATGGAGCTCAATTTAAGATGAATGGTATTAATACCACCCACAACTACTATCTACGGTCTCTCCAAAATCCTCATGCTATCGTACAGACAAGATTTCAACATCGCTTTAGTGTTAATACGTGGGATAGTATTTTTAACAGTCAATTGTTTCATTGATGATTGCTTAAATGCATAACTATACGCTACTTTCCTAGATGAAAGACTTTATGACTTTATGGCGCCCCAGACCACTATGGAAGACGAGTAACCGAATGGCTGAGTAATAGATGGATTGGTCGCGGAGGTCCCATCGCTTGGCATTCGAGGTCCCCTAATCTAAATCATTTAGATTTTTATCTATGGGGTCACCTAAAACAGCTAGTCTAGTGCTGAAATAAATACTGTGAACAGATACTCTAAAAGATAACTGGTGCGACCAATCAAATTCGAAATGACTAGTTCGTGTTTCTGATTCAATTATTCGCAGGTGTCGTGCAAGTATTCAGGCTCAATGAGCACATTTTGAGCACTTGTTATAAATCGTACACCTTCTTCTGTTTTCACATTAAACGTTAATTTTAAGCTCATAGCATATGTTTTGTTTTTTGAAATGGTGTTAAGCTTACCTATTTGCTACTATGCTAATAAAACTTTGATCTGTTGTAATTCTGTAACTAATAGGAATACGGCTTATGTTTGTATCAAATGTTTTGCTCAAAATGACTTCTACAACAGACTGTCAAACTTCAATACACTCATTATGAATCACACTGTGTTTCAATTTATGAACTCTAACTCAGGGATTTGTTATTACAAACAACGCTTTAGACTCATGTGACTACATTTCAAAAAATCATACATTACGTACCATTTTCTAATCTGCTATTAGCACATTTCTATTTCCAAACCCCTGATCTTAGGAGAACCTACATCTTCGCATATCGGTTGTTTATCATTTTTACAAAAATCGCAACAAGAACTAAATTGCACTTCTGATAAACAAAACCACTTACTAATTACTAAAAGCATCAGAAATATTTAGGTATACAGCGCTATGCTACTGATCAAGCCCCAACGTTGTACGCCATACTGTAATGAGCCATTTGATAGTCCTTCCTTCGGGACGTAAAATTATAATGAGAGATCTCGTACGCCTTATTACTTTTATAAATTATTTGCCTGTTGCTCGCCTAACCAGGTCAGTATACATTAAACTTATACGTTTTCCCAACTCGTCGCTATAAAATGTCAATATCTGCTAAAACAGGAAGCTGGCCTACACCTGTAATGTTTTCGAGGCCAAAACTGGCTTCAAATAACAAGCACAAGAAAAACCAATTTGATCACACAAATATACTGACTTAGAATGAGTTGCCATTCCTAAACCCAACGATTTGAATGCATTATTAACGCGTAATAACTAGTAGCTACATGCATTTACACATCAAACAATAGCAGCATAACTGTACCTGCCCTACATTTACATTTAAATAACATCAAAAAGATACCATAATAACTGTCTTTAATATTCAAACCTTAACTGCATCCAAATCTGGCATCGTGATTCAATGGATAAAAACCCGGCACAATTTCGATAAGTATTTAATACTTTATAAGCGCATTTTTTAGTTCGCGCGAGTTTCACAACACATACTGGAGCGAACGCTTATCGCTTAAACTGCAATAATTTCCTGTATCAGGTTATCAGATGATACGCTGGACCTGATAACTGCAACGTGGCCCTCGAACTGCATTGCTTGGTCCCCTGATCACCATAAACGGCCGCCGATGCATGATATTTTCCCACGAACACTGCGGAGATTCCCTGACTTCTAGCTCTAATACCGCTCTGGCGGCTAACGTCACGTAACCAAATAAACTCCACAAAACCCTATGGCGGCTTCGTAATTTGCATGCTTGTTCTGTACACTATTACAAGAACACTTACTTGAGCTGTAATCACTGGCTTGTGGCATACAAACTCTAATTATAATTACTGCTAGGATCTCAGCCGCTTTTTATTTAGATCCCCATATGGTGATTTGGCACACACATATGGTGTTGGGCTAAACCCGCTGGTGACTGCCTACGTTTTGCGCGAAGCCGGGATGCTTGAAGCATCCAGTAGATCCCTGAACACATACAAATTTGACCGATGCATGCACCAGAAGAGGCCATTTTCGCGTACTTTTCGTTATGTTATGTTACAATGATTAAGCCTAATTAACAATGGCTCTTTATGTAAATATTAAAATAACGAAGGAGAAGGAGAGCAGCTGCTCGTTTCAAAATTCGTTCTGGGGTTGTTCCTTCTCACACACTTTAGAAAGCATTGTCTACCCTGAGGACTCTTATGTCAATGGATATCCGTACATTGTTAGATATAAGTCTTTAGAAACATTTGCTTTTTTAATGTTTTTGATTCGTTATTAGAGAAATGTACCCTCGCCTATGAGTTTTTATAGCTGACATACTTTTGTATCATAACTAGTACACGCCAGCACCATTTCTGTACCGTATTGCATTGTAATATTTTGTGTTACCTTTACTTACCTTGTAAACCCTTACTCATCAACGGTTCTTTTACTTTTTCTTCTTCTTCCGTTAAATTGGCCTGGGACCTATTTTATCCAACTTTAATCATTGTTTTATGGCCTTGATATCCACCATTTTGTTTAACGTTTAGGTGAAATTTCTTGTGATCGGTTTTGGTTTTCCTAATTCATTATCGATCGAATGCATGTTTTATAATTTGGTGCCATTTTGTCCTGTTTTATGTATCTCTTACTGCATATTATGTCCGTTAAGCAACTTGTGATCTGCCAGCTTTAGCTTTGTACTTCCCCTATTCTGTTTTGGTAAGATGTTATTTCTGATTCAGTACCTGTATGACCTTACCTGTTCAACAATATTGTTTTTTACCTCTAATTCACAATTGATTGGTGGTTGACTACCAGTGATTTTGTTTATTCTAATATAACCATGTATTTTAGCACTATCAAATAGAACGAGTGGATTAGTTTATGCGGACTATTCTTATCTTCCGCTGTTGTAATAACAGCTTCAGCAGCATAACACAGTATTTTCAATTCTTTTTTGTCCAGTCTGCGTCCTTGGCCCGCCTTCTTTGTTTTATCAATTATTCTGTTCATACCTATGTTAAATAAGAGGGTCTAATGACGCCATTTGTCTGGTACCTATACCTAGTTCCTATGTACCTACTACTATTTCTCATGTCAAGCTATTGCTCACTAGAATACATATTTTTTCTGTATTAAATGTTTTTAAGGTCTATAAAACACAAGAATGTTGAATATAACAATTATTGTTGAACAGTTTTTACAAAATCTCTAGTGCTCCTCACTCATTTCAATATACTTATTCACTAATTCGAGATTCTATAATGCTAATGAACAGATTCATGATGGTATTTAGAAGAGTTATACCTCTATAGTGATCTGACTGTTTCTTGCTTCCTTTTGAAGATTGGTATTGTTATGAATTGCTTCCATCCTGATGGTATTTTCCGGAATTAACGATTTCTACTTCTTCTCTTCATCTAGGATGTTTTTTACTTGTTACCCACGTTATTATTTAATGTTCTAAACATCTTCTATAGACCCTCCATTTCTTCTTAGGGCTCCCTATTCTTATTTTTCCTCTTGGACGGCTGTCTCGTGCTTTTTCCACTAATCTGCTTCTATCCATTTTTTTATATAGCTATTCCGTCTAATCTGTTATGTTACATATTTCACTTATGTTTATGTTAGGTATTCGATCTTCTCTTCTCTTCCCTAATATTTTCTCAGGATATTTATTACTCCCCGTTACTTTTTATTTTCATACTGCAGTTTGTGTTTATATTCCGTATAAGTTAAAAAAATTCTGTTGGTATTTTCTCTTTTTT